>CAKAOH010033785.1:0-59247 GCA_916701665.1 Sebastiscus tertius
CTTCTCTCTCCTCCTGCTCTCTCCATCTCTCTCTCTCTCTCTCTCTCTCTCTCTCTCTCTATGCTGCAGTGCTTGTCCCCCGTGGTCCCTCCAGCATAAACAGCTATTCATCACCGTTCAAGGGATTTAAGTCAATGCCAATTGGATTGCTATCGACTGCACTGATAAATTATGGCAAATGACAAAATGAATAAGCTGTGCAGCTAGCTAACCTCAGCAACTGGGAGAAAAGGGAGGGAGGAAAAGGAGACAGCCTGGAGGTGTCATAGGGCACCGGGTTTGAGTTAAGGGAATAGGAGCAAACTGGCTCTGAAATTGAGTTTCATTATGGAGGAACACACTGTCGGAGCAAAGTGTCAAGTCCCCGAATGCTGAACAACACAGAGGTGAAAAATTGATAGATCTGTCCGTGTCCACTGCTATTAATTTAGAGAGAAATTGGCTCAAGAAGCGAGTGTGACGATTCCTGGAGAGATGGTCTCTGCGGCTATTGATTGTTCATTTCTCATGTCAACATGACAGGCGCTTTCTAAGACGGATACTTTTGACAGACGCAGTGGGATTTGAGTGTGTTTAAGTGCATGTATGTATCCAGTATGGGTGGTACTTCAATATGGTTATTAATTGACTTTCAACAGAAACATATCATGAAAATTTGACCATATGATGTTATTGTTTAACAAATGTATGTTGTATACATAAAGAGCTTTCAAACATACAGTAGTTCATTGTTTGGTTGATTATTGTATGATTTTGTGTGTCTTTGTCATATCACGGTACCCTTTATATTGATATATAAAAATATTATTATTAATATTGCGGTAAGGATTTCAACCCACCATCGCCAAGTCCTAGTTCACGGTGTGCTTGTAAGTGTGTCTCTATGTGTGTGTGTGGGTGGATGTGTTTGTTGTACAGATTCCTCATTCATCAGTAACTCATACTGCTCACCACGGATGGATGAAAAATATCTTGTAGTAAAATCCTCACTCTTGCAATATAGATCTCTTATCCTACTGAATACATACAAAGAGACATATAGAGACAGAGCGCAACACGTCATACTTTGAAAATACTGTCAAAATGCTTTAGCTTGAAGGTGCTAAATACTGGACTGGGAGCATTTCCATTGCTTCTCTCATGTTCGGCTCTCAACATGGGGACAGCGAGCCGGAGGCTCATAGCTAACGGTGCTAACAGTACAAACAATGGCGAAAGTGCTGACAGATATAACAGTGTTTACCCGAGGGGGAACCTGAGGTTGGGTGCTACGCTTCTGCAACGACGCTGTCGGTCGGGACTGCCTTATCAGCTGTAACCCCCGTATGAGTGTATAGGGATCCCACAGTTTCCCATTCTTCCTGCTGATGCAGCACTTTTGTCTGCTTAAAGGAATGCTTCACCCACAAAATGACCATTTGCATATCAACTACTCACGTTGTGCTACCTTGAATTCTTGAAGGAAACTTTGTTTTTCTCGCATGCCTCCAGGGTGAACGGAGAATCAAAAAATGGAGTAAATACTTGATGAATTGAAGTAAATGGGAGCCGCGTCTTAACAACAGCAACACTATATCAAAACATTGGTTTAAACTCTTACACAACTCGTGCAGTATTAATACAAATTTCATTTATCCAGTCGTATGCTCACTACTCCCAAAAAATGCATCTTCGCTAAAACCTTACTATTTAAAACACTTTCGCATAAACAGTCGCAGATTTTTGAAGGCGCGCCACTCGTCCGTGTGAGTCCGAAAATTAATTTAAAAAAAATTTACGATTTTAAAGAAGATACATGTGTTTGGGAAGTACTCAGCATACTGATACATACTGAGCATAATTGATATGCAAATGGTCATTTTGCGGGTGAAGTATTCCTTTAAAAGGCTAATTTCTTTTAGTTCTGCAGCTTACAAAAACTTAGTTCTTGGTTCTTTACCCTGTTGGTTGTGCATCCCACCACACAGCAGCTGTTCGCTGACAGACTGAATTGACAAGGAAACACCTTAACGCAAAACAAAGTCAGTGGAGAGCAATGAATTGTTTCCCCCTACGGTGTGGGTGGGACTTAATTGCACTCCATCTCTATGCTGCTGGTTACTTTTATGCAAAGGGATGAGGCTATTGTCACGGAGGAGCGTGATGCAGCAGGGGATGGCGCTGTGTTGACAGCTGTATCCATGCTGAGGAGTTTACTGACAGCAATAAATTAGTTCCACGCACTCGACGGGAAAGCGTAATTAGCCAGCCCAAACAGACGCACACAGACATGCATTTACACATTCATGCATGCAAACGAGATCCACTTGCACACACTCACACACAGCATGGGGAAACATACTGTATCCTCTCAGGCAAACACGTATCAGACGCACACACATACGTTCGTGAGAAAACTCAGGGATGCAAACAGACTCTGGCGGTACCCAACGGCTGCTGTAAAGAAAACACAAATGTGCTTATGCAAGCCCAAAGGACTGTCAGTACAAAAATGTACTTATACATAGGGGTAAATACACACGGCGCTGACGTAAACAATGCCAGTCTGAAAAGTGGAACACAGTGAATGACGGCTGTTCACATTCACACTTATTTTCTTCACAACAGGATGTCTGAGTACACATGGAAACACAATTGAAAATATCCACAGTGTCCTTACACACTTTGCACAATCTCACTTTATTTCCTGCCAAGACACACACACACTGTCAGCAACTGTACTCACACACAAGCTAGAAAATGGAGAAAAAGAGATAAGCAAGGGGTAATCACAGGCAAAGGTGTCCAAAGAGAGAAAGCGTGAGAAAGAAAAGTGTGCTTCCTGTCAGAGGCTCTACTGCAGAATCCCATTTTGAAACAGCTGGATTGTGCTGGATTTGTTACAAACTGCAGTTGGAATGCATGTGCTGTCACTCCATTGCGGAGTCAGACAGATGTGTTGTATTTGCAGATGACAGGGGTCAATATGCAGAGCGCTCTGCAGTGTGTGTGGGTGGATGGGGGCAGGCAGAGGGATGACCACAGGGTTTAGGGAGCGGACCATGTGAACAGATGGTCCCTGGTTGCCACCCAAGATCCCATTAAGAAAGATGGCAGGGCTGACCTATTTCTGGACCCGCCATGCCGTGAAAATCTACTGGGTAGAGAGATACGGTGAATATCTACATTCATAGGTTATAATCCTCGCTGTTTTTGTTGGACATTATGGGATTACATACGTTGTTACTGTGGCGTTAATGCAGGGCTCAATTAGATCAGCCGCTGTTGTAATGCAGCACAAGAATTTCGCCCACTCATATTTCCAGCTGTCCAACTAGTCATTTCCTCGGACATTGTGCCCTTGAGTGCTTAATGAGGTCTTTCTACAAAGCAACCGGGGTGATACGGTTGTCAAGAGACCGATGAGCCGTCCACGGTCAGACGCAGAGGTGCTCTGCCTTTCACCTGTGCTCCACATGCAGTGTCTTTGTGTGGACAGCTGTCTCGGGGGCTCGGAAAGACACGTCCTCCTTAAAGCTAGGGTTGGTAATTTTCTTCAAAAACATTTTTTGTTATATTTGTTGAAATTCTCTTTACACCCCGACCAGGGGTGGAAGTAGATTGAAGTTCTTGCCAGTACTACTAGTATACCCAAGCCTTTGTCGCTTGATATTGTTCTCCTCCCACACCCAGCTTCATGCATCCTTGAATACATGATTCAATGTCTGTATGGTGTAGAAAGACATTAGAAACACTTGACATCACGTATAGCAAAATCACGAAAGTGCTGCAGAAGAATTGGTAAATGTTGACAAAACTTTTCAAGTTTTGAGTTGTTGTTCCGACTTAAGGGGGCATTCACGTGAATTTTAGCTGTCGGGAACTCATGTTTCCTATTATTCCGACACCACATGAATGCAGCACAAATGCCCTATCTCGCAATGTTAATGAAAGTGAAACAGCATTGCTACATGTGTCAACAAATCGAGCTGTGGTTAGGGATATTTGATATGCCACACAGGTGTACCGGCAGGGATACATAGCCTACAGAAGTGCACAAATGCTGTTTCCATTGTTTCCATGACGCACAGCGCCTGGTGTTTGCATGAGGAACGCAGTCAGACCCCGCGGATCCGAGCGAGTATACGCAGGACGAGTGTCACTCCCTTTGATGCATGTACAAACAGACAATGCAATCGTGAGTGACGGGATGTATGTGGGTTTTGGCAGGCAACTGCTGTTCCCTCTTCCCGGTACTGCATACCGGCATTAATCTTTTAGTGGTACAGAGTACCGGACTGTACCGGCCTATTCTTTCACCTCTGACCCTGATAGCAAATGATAAATCAAATGCTCTGACCAAAAAAAAGAGGAAAAAATCTAGTATCCAGCTGTTGCAGGACTGTAATAATTCAAATGAAATGATTGGACGGGTTACCTGCCTACCTACCAACCAAGCTGTGAGTACTAACAATAGCCATGTTCACTGTTTACGTTCAAAGTGATAATTTTGGGGGAGTGGCTTTGGAGGGAGGCCTGAAGGGACGGACTGTCAGTGTTGCAGACTTGGCAACTTTCTTGCTAGATTTAGGAACTTTTAGGGAGCTCGTGCCACTAACTACATTCATTGGAAAAGAGCTGGCAACATTGGGCTGGGTTTTTAGGTTGGATCATTTCTTTAATCTAGCTTAAAGCCAGTTCATACCACGCATGGATTTTTGTCCAAAAAATTTGCATGGAAATTTAAAAAAAAAACTGATTATGCCTGCACACACCTGCAGAACATTCATGCAGGTGACAAAATATTCAGACGTTACCCCAAGACACACACACACACACACACTGTCTGTTACCCCGTTTTCGGGGTAACAGACTGTCGGACAAACGGGCTTTTTTCGGTTCAATGGGACATTTTTCGGTATTGGTGTTTTGGAATGAAAATGAGTCACCCCCTTCTCAACACCCAATAATGTACGACAAACACCACTACCTTGACAACCAAATAAAGGACAATATGTGGCTTGAGATCGCCCAGCGGCTGGGATACGATGAAGATGGTAATGTTGCTGATATGCACTTCTCATGTTATATGTTGGTCACGGAACGAGGCTAGCCACAACAGCTAACGATTAGTTTATGTATTGTGTGGTTAACGTTAGCCCCTTAGACATTCTCTGTCTGGATAGGTTTTTGTTGTGCAGAGTGCACATGGACACTATTTAGGAGGAAACTCATTTGGCCTCATTGACAAAAATGGAACACAGCAACACAGATAATTCGCACAGGAACCAATGTGCATAGTCATCATACGGAAGATTTGCACACAGATTTTCCTTATCCCCACACCGCCTTTTTTGCATCACACACGGTGAGAAAAGGACTTTTACTCTTGCTAGTTTAAGATTACCAACCCTAGCTTTAAGCTGCAGCTGACACTTAGTCACTTAGTTGATTCATGCTCTGCATAAGTCTCCACTGATTGACTTTTTCACCCATCAATCAATTTTTTTGACGACTGCATTACCAGCTGAAGATCGTGTTCAGTTATGTTAAGTTCATTACCCCTCATGTTTTTCCCTTTGACCCAGAGCTTAGTGTCAAATGAAAACCACACTGGAGGCAGGTCATGTACGAGTGAGGTAATGCATATTTGATAAGGTGATATTGTAAAGGTGATGTGTGATACAAAAAGCTACAGACCCACACAGAGGAGCAACACTGGCTCACGCTAGCATCAATCATTTCCCCTCGGTATTTTATAAGGCACACAAGGTGACACGGAGCCTAATCGAAATTGGATATATGGCCCCGTGTGTGTGTGTGATGGGGGTTGGAGGGGCTCATGCATGTAGGTTACAGAGGCTATGATCACACAACGACAGGGGGCTTTGACATACGACCAGTCTGAGGAAACAACCTATTATCAGCACCTTTGTCTCTCTCTCTTTGTTTACGGTTATTACATGGTCTGAGCGATGCCTTGAGCCGTAATAGCTTTCTGCTATAGACTCCTTTAAAACAGGCCGCTAATGACCAGCATGATTCCCATGCAGCACATGTCTGGTCTTAATGGTTATGCGGCGTGGGTGGACGTATGTGTTCATTTAATTCCTTTCTCATCAGAGCAAAGTAGTTTGGCAAAGTCACATTAGGTGCCAATAACAAAACAGGCCTTGTTCTTTGCACGCTGCCGATTCGGCCCAGCAACAATATGGGAGACTCCTGGGCCAAGCT
The DNA here is from genome assembly GCA_916701665.1 of Sebastiscus tertius. NCBI lineage: Eukaryota > Metazoa > Chordata > Actinopteri > Perciformes > Sebastidae > Sebastiscus > Sebastiscus tertius. Next base: position 6,214 of record CAKAOH010033785.1, read on the forward strand.
GCTGCCACACGGGTGGATTTAGATTTGTCCGGTGATTCAATAAGCCTGGGGGTATACTTGATCTTTCCATGGCAGTGAAGTCATCAAGGCAAACAAATGAACGGGGATGGAGGGCCCTGCCTTCCTGCCTACCAGAGGCTATCTGTCTCAATCTGCTTTGGCTTTGGCTCTTCCACCTGGATAGAATGGAGCAAGCTTTAATCCTACCTGTGTGTGTGTGTGTGTGTGTGTGTGTGTGTGTGTGTGTGTGTGTGTGTGCGCGTTATTTCTGCTCTGCTCTACCCAGGCAGACACCCCCCTAATGTCAGATGACTGAGCGCCACTACACAGCAGTTGCCATGGTTACCAGCCAGGTTCCGTGTACACGGATACTCATCGCAATTTTGATCTGCGGTGAAGCACTGATGGGAGAGCAAGAGTCCCACAAAACCACCCCCACATACACACGCACACACACACGCGCGCACACACACACACACACACACACACACACACACACACACACACACACACACAACCTTACTTAAACAAGCTGTCATGCATGTACTGGATACGTGGAGAAATACTAGCATACATGCATCCACAAAATGTACACAGTCCACCCACATGGTGAGATGCTCATTCACCTACACGGAGCGCTCATCAGTACATATTGTGCTGCATATCATTAGACTGAGCACGTCAGCAAACAGCCTGCTGGGCAGAATTATCAGCCCCACCAGAAGAAGTAGAACGAATCACAGTAGGTGATACACCGGGATGTCGCTATGCCTGGAAACCCCTTGCAACCAGTGCCACAAAACCACTCTCCATCTGCCTGTCTGTCTCTCTGTTGGTGTGTCTGTCTCTATGTTGTCTTTGCTCTTTCTCACACACACACATACATACATACATACATACATGCAGGGCAGATTGGGAGCGCTCAGTCAGAGTAGAAGATGAAAGCGAGAGGGAGCTGTGTCCATGCCAGCGGAGCTGTGTGAGCGGGGAAGTGATGAAAGAGAGGCTCATTTAGTAAATTGACAGCCCCCCTTCAGGATTCTTCATCTTCTTCACCATGAAAGGGCCCCGAATCCTTCCTAACTCCCAGCTATTCTCACCAGGCGTGAAGAAACTGTCACATTCCAGCGAATGTTAACAATGATAGTGTTAGTATTTTAGTTGGAATCCATCTCTCTCCTGACTCCCACTGCTGCTTCATTCACTCCAGAGATGCACATTGCAATACTGCTGTTAATACTTTAATGCAAGTTAGGATATAAAAGAAAGCTAGATAAGACAGAACTGAGTATTGGTTAAAAAAGAATGTTTTCCACTCTACAAAAGGTGACAAATACACGTATATGGAGCGTAAATAGACCCTCAATATCTTATCTCAATGAGAAAATCCCCAAACTAATAAAGACACAGAAAAGCTGTCGTTAGGGCGATTTCACTCGAGTGCATATTGTCCAGCACGGAAATGACGGGGTTAACTTGAACGTGCCCGGTTCTAATCAGGCACTGTAAAGTCTTTTCATAAACAAGGTAGCTAATAGAAGGAGGCTAGCAGTTACAGGCAGCATGCTGCTCATAGTGAACTGTCTGCCGCTCAGTGGGGCTAAGTGGCAGACATCTTGCTAAGCTGAGAGGAGGAGCGCATGAGGAATGCTGCTGACGGGAAGGCAGTTTTTAATTTTAAACTTGGGTTTCGCAAGAGCGGTGCAGTTGCACGAAGCAACAGGACAGAAGAGGCACTTTTGAGATTGAGTCAAGTGTTTACAGTGTGTTTGTACAACCTCAAACTGTGTCCTTGTTAGAAGCAGTGCATCCTTGAAGTGATCGAAGTTGCTTGTTCTATTGCTGCAACAACTTTCTTTGCGACCATCAATAGTCAGAATTTAATTTATTTTAATTTATTTATATTTATTTATTATTACTATATTTCTTTATTTGTATTTTTTTAATTTATTATAACTTTGTATTTTATTTTTATTTTAATAAAATTTAATTTAATTTTTGAATACTTATATCCCAGGGCTACATATGTAATTATATGTACATATTATTTTATTTGTTGTGGTTTAGGTTGTTGTAATCTTTTTTCTTAAAGAAACAATAAAAAGCATGATTTAAAAAATTTTTAATTAACTGCCATTATAGTCAAAATAAGAAAACACAAGCAATATGGGAACAGGCCGAACAGCAACACAGTATCATACTGTATATACGTTTTTATATATATATATATATATAAAAAAATGAGATGGACCGTTGCAGATACATCAGGATCTGGCAAAGGGTTGTAGAGCACAGGAGAGAGATTCTGGGGGAAGAGTGAGGGATGAAGCTAAAGAAAGGAGGGTCAGCAGGGGAGAGGGACTGTAATTCATACCAAGAGAAAAGCCACTGTGACAGCCCCTTACCTATTGCACAAACACCATGCTACCTCAATAAATCTCCCCTCGCATACACACAAACATGCACACACACACTCATCGGTTCAGCTGGCAAAGGCGCAGCAGAGTGAGTTACAGCGTGCCTCACATAGGTCATTGCTGCAGAAAAAAGGCTGGGTAGTGCCAGCCAAATAGGCAGCTGAGATTCAGCGAGGACTGAACATCCGCTAGCTTCTGTGGGGATCAAATTAATTGCCCTACAGTATGTCTCCTCTGGGAGTTGTATAAAACAGGTGAGTAAATGTGTACATGGCAGTGGATTATACAGTGCTGAAAGAACCATTTGGGTGTGAAAAACAGTTGCAGTCCATTTGCCTGAGGAAACACCAAACTGCACTTATCTAAATTGTGGGTTGGGCTAATGATTAGTGTAAAAAAAAAAAGTGTTCATGGATTTGAATTTGGATTTGTGGTTTGAGGCATTTCTATCCACGAAAAAGTGAGAAAACCTACCAGAACTCTGCCAGTGAGTGTCTGAGCGGAGATCATGACGCCGGCCCAGTCTTTCACTGAAGTCATCCATCCCACCTCGCTGACTGGGACCTCCTCCTTCTCATCGCCCTTTGGTTTGTCTGTTGCCGGATTGTTGGCGGGATTGATCACCTTCTGGGCCTCCTAGAAGAAACAAAATAATTATATATGTGTGAGGAAATGGAGCATATTAAAAATATACAAACAGGATCATGGCTTGCTTTAGGGATAAGGAGAATCTGCAGGGGAGAATTAAAAGGCACAAACTTGAAGTGGCATTTAACAGTGAGGATAGAAAGGCATTCATGGCTATGGGCAAATCTATTTCTCTTACAACCAGAAACCATGTGCAGGCGCTCAGTCTCTGTAATTGTCTCATAAGTCCAAGTCAAATTACCCAAATTTCACGTTTTTATCCAACAAAATATTCTGCTTCAATCCATATTTGTTGGCGTTTAGCCTTTCAAAAACAACATTTTCACTGTGGTCAAAAACTGTTTACTTTCCCAAACACACCTCTATTAATGGGCGGTCCAGCACATTGACTGTATATTAGAGTGGATATAGTCACCGTGACGTCACCCATTGGTTTGTGGACTGCCGTTTTGAAACCTTGAGTTAGGCATTTTCCGTCGCCATGTTGGTCTTTTGCAACCAGAAGTGACACGAGAGGGTGGAGCTCAACTGAACGCTGAATAAGACATTGTCAGGTGACCAAAAAGGTTATAATCAACTTTCATGAACTGAAAACACACTGTGAAAGGGTTAAAGTTCTACGACAAAAACACAGACAACTCCCAGACCGGACAGCGCCGTGGTAGCGACCTGTCAATCACAAGGTGGCCATGCCCTAAAGCATATCCTGCTTTATGGTCTATTTGACTCTAAATGGGACCATAATTTACCAAAATGAACATCGTGCTGTATTGAAGAAGACTTGAAACTAGAGATTGAGCCCATAAAATCATGTTACAATGTTTACTGAGGTAATAAATCAAGTGAGAAGTAGGCTCATTTTCTCATAGACTTTTATACAATCAGACTTCTTTTTACAACCAGAGGAGTCACTCCCTGGCTGGCTATTAGATAGAACACAAGTTTAAGGCACTTCAGCATTGGCTTGACTTCTTAAACCCCAGAGTTGCCGACTGGTCTAGCAGCAATCTAACAGCACCATAAATTACATTTATACCACCACAATAACACAAAATCATACTTTTCCTATTTTTTTTAGGATGATGACATTTAAAGCTTCATTTGAAAACCTCAACAGAAGCATCGAATTAAAAAAAAATGACATTTGCTACAGCCTTCTGCCATAGTCTAGAAGGCTGTTTTGATGGAGCCGTGGGGTGGGCATACAATAAATGCGTTAATACAATCTGTAGTTCAAACAAAGAGCCCAGAGCCGGCAAAAGTCCACTGGGCGATTTTTGATGGTAATGAGTGCGGGCCTTCGGGTGCTGGCAACATGGAGGGGAGTTCAACATTGTTCATTTACAAACAGTATATACTACCCACATTGTAATGATGCAAAGCTGGTTGAAAATCAGCAAAGTATCCCTTTAAGTGGAAGGCTAAGGCTTCAGTACTCGTCCACAGTCGTGACAAGCTACAACCTCTGAGGGCGAAAAAAAAAGACTGCGATGTAGCCATCACTCCATGATGGCATCCATCTGCTATGTGCTGAATCTGTGTGTTTGAATAAGTTTGAGCGCATGTGTGTTAGATAACGACAGAATGTATACATATGGCTCTTTAATCTAATTAATCCGCGGGGTTGAGAGACTAAAACTGTTGTTCTCGTGCAGGCCTTTCAACGTTCCTCCTCGTGTCCGACTGAGCGAGCAGAGTCGCATGGCAATTCATCGACATGCTTTGCTTGGCACAGTCACCGCATGCAGCTGTTCCTCTCCAGCCATTCACTCACTCCTGATTTGACACAAGCAGGCACTCAGCGTCCCTGTCCTTCTGGCGGAAAAGGGGAATGAGTAGATGTCCCTGTGTTTACCCCTTTGAGGCAACAAAATCCCACAATTGCATGCACAAAGAGGCAGAGTGAAGGTTTGTGTGTGTCACCCTCCACCTCATAAAAAACACATGGTTAAGCCCAGCAAATGGCGTCCACAAAGAATCCCTGGAATTGCAATAACTTTTAGCCCTCTTGATGGCGGCGGCCCGTTGCTCCTTTCCAAGGAGGCAGGCTCGTATTACAGCAGGGCACACATGGAGCACTTGGAACGCATTTTACAATGTCCCTCCTCACTGTGACATCCGACAAGTAGCCATCAAAGCAGATTATGTGCGATGTCAACAAAAGCAAATTTGTTTCCCCGTACTGCACATGTCACATAGCTACAGTTTGTTTGGATGACCCCATAACATTCAAAAACGATGACGAACGTAAAAAAAAAAAAAAAAAAAGATTTATGTTTACGGTTTGTTTTTGTTGTTACACAAGACACATTTTGTTCCAGGAAGAGTATGCAACCAAAGGAAGGCCAAACACCCACTGCTGGGGTGACCAACACAGTAACATACCCACATGCAACACATAAACGAACCGGATTGCAACTTGGGTGTTTCTACAGGGCTAAAGAGCAGTGCTATAACAGATCAGCCCAAGAGAGTGCTCTGTCCATTTCAAGAGGATTGTCTGGTCAAATTGGATTACATTTCATAATGATATGGCATGGACACAGCTGCCATTTTCCTAATTTGATTCCGACCCCATAACAATGCCAATAAACTGGCCCTAAAAAAGCCTGACTTAGTCATAAGATCATTATCTGCTCCTGCTGCCGGGCCTCTCAGTACTGCAGTGGATAATTCACTTACTTGTGCTTTATATACTTGTTAAATAGCTCAGTGTTAGGAGACTCGCAAACTTTTATAAAGTACCTATCATGAGTGAGGCATTTAGTCTGTGAAAGTCACACGCCTGATTATAAATGGTAGCTGTTATTAACTGGAAGCAACTCCCAACTGAAACGTTGGGATTGAATTACAGCATGTGTACCGTTTGGGCCACAAACACCAGGGTTATTATAGTAAACAAAAACTGAAACTTAAATAAGCAGTGAAAAATATTTACTGATTAAAAAAAATTATAATAAATAAATAAAAACTAACAAAAACTAAACTAAAATGAAATTGAAAAGTCAAAACTAATATAAAAACTAATTGAAAATTTAAAACTATTATAACCTTGACAAATACATTAACCCCCATTCAGAAAAAGTGAGAATATTATTTGCAAGAGCTGCAACGATTAATTGATTAATTGATGAGTTGTTAATTGCCAACTATTTTGATAATCAATTAATCGGTTTGAGTAATTTTTTAAGAAAAAAAAGTCAGAATTCTCTAAATTCCAGCTTCTTAAATGTGAATATTTTCTGGTTTCTCTACTCCGCTATGACAGTAAACTGAATATCTTTGAGTTGTGGACAAAACAAGACATTTGAGGATGTCATCTTGGGCTTTGGATAACACTTAAGGACATTTTTCATAATTTTCTGACATTTTATAGACCAAACAACTAATCAATTAATCGAGAAAATAATCGACAGATTAATCGGCAATGAAAACAATCGGTAGTTGCCAACTATTATTTGCCAACAGAAGGAGTGAACAAGTAAGAGGTGAATCTAAAAAGTTATTAGCCTGATGCAAATATACAGTGGGGCAAAGTTGAGTGCTGTGTTTCCTCTGACGGATGTTCATCACCTTCCACTCCACCAATATGGGTTCAATTTCTAGCTTAAACCAAGAGATTTTCTGCTGTGACTTCAGTTTTGGATTCCAACTTTATATTTAATTCACATTAAATTAAAGAAAGTATGTTAATCCTAACCTCAACCAATGTATTTCCAAATCTTAACTATTCAATTCTCTTTTCATATGAGTTCCTGTTGCCTGAAAGCTGGAGGATATGGTAATATGTACATAGTTAAATATGCATATCTAACTGAATACGCAGGCTGCATGACTAAGATTCTGTCTTCTTCTAAACTCCCAACCACCCACCACCCCACGTCCATACTCCTCCAGTACTGTCTTGACTACGTAGCCAACATGCGTCTCGCCCGTCACATGCTGCAAATTCTCAGCATGCGGGTCACAGTGCACAGGGATGTCTAAAGTTTCACTCTGATTGGCTGTGTGCCTGCTCGATTGCACTCCAGGCATGTTGTGGTGGCGTAGTAGTATGTGCTAGTCTGTGCTCAGCAGTTACTTCTTAGCCAGAGGGCCCAACAAACTTCACACTCCGCACACGTAGGATAAGATGAAGAACACACCACATCACACTGGAGCTACTGTATGTCACAAAAGTCACGTCTCACAGTAGGCAGTACCTGTTCCTAGCTCTCCTCGCTACCGTTTACCTCCAAATCACGCCTTCAGACATTAGACCTGTCACAACGATTTTGTGGTAAATACTGCTAACTGACTGCTGCATCACATCACGAAAACACCAAACAACAATGTCTTCCTGAATTAGTTTGGTAAAAGACAAACTACAGCGTAGTTAGACATGGATTGTACAAGGATTTCAAGACATCTGTGTCCTCCACGGATGCCAGGTTAAAAATGGGAATAGCAATTCTCACACCCCCCGAACGTGGAGGCTATGAGAACACATTGAGCAGCAGTAATGTTTTACTGTGTGTGTGCGCGTGTGGTGGAGGGGAACACATGAATAATGGATGCCGTCGCAAACTGATGGTTGGGCAGATCGGAAGAGACAATGTAAACAAGGAATTTCTTCTAGTTCATTTGAGTGGCCGGCGGTAGGCCGGAGCCCAGGGAGAGAGGAGCACCGAAGCAGCCTGCCATGGGAGAATCCATCTGCTGGCTATATATACACACCTGTGATGTCAAACAGAGAGAGAGACAGGCAGAGGAGGAGGGGGAGGTGAGGGGAGGGGTGATGAGAGGGAGCAGCAGGGGTCTATAAATGTGTTTATAACCAAACTCAAAAGGGGGGAAATGATATGATGATATGATGCAAGAAACAAGGATTTCTAAATAAATATCACGTCAAAGTGAATGGTGTGTTGATGCACACCTAGTAAACAGGTACATAGGAGAATGAAGTCCTTGTCAGCACTAAGTTTATTGAAAACGCAATGTTTCATGTTTGTCTTTAAAGTTGCAATCTTTAATATTTTCTTAAAAACAAACCCCAATTTTTCATACTATTAATGGTCAGGATTTTTCAGCAAAAGCCATTCAATGTTTGTACATTCAGTAATTACCTCTCTATATAGTGGATTTGATTGTTAGTGGCGGAGTCCGCCATTCATACAATGCATGTATGTAATTCAGTGTTGTTACTGTTTTTACATACATTCAGAATATGTGTCTCAATTGGGGTTTTAACGGCAGTTTGCGACACACGGACCCACGGCCTCTTGCCTGTTTACAGCCAGCTCTGTGTGTTGTACACAAACCAACTAGCCAACAGTTCACAGAGATGCATGCTCTAAAGAAAAGCCCAGGGCATCAAATACCAACGCTTTGTCATGGTCGTCGGCGTCCAATACAGACACTTCAGGCACCCTTTAGGTATGAGACGCACTGGGCTTTCCATTAACTACAATGTAAACCCATCCACATCAATATGAATGCTCAGGGAAAGTGCGCTGAGAGTGTGGTGACGTAGCTTTAAGAGGGAAAAGAGACACACCGAGCGGGTGGGAGGAGAGGTGAATGGGTCCAACAAACTGTTTGTGTTCCGTGCGTCACGATACAATCAGCTGATCGTTCATGTCCCATGTTCACAACTATCAGTGTCATTTTCACTGTACAAATGTCCAACCATGTTGTTTTTTTCCTAAACCTAACTATAGTGGATTTATTGCCTGAAGCTAAGCATGTGTTTTTGTTTACTTGACAACATTAAGCAGGTGTTTACTGCGACCGAACAGTGACAGCGAGGGGTCTGACTAAGCGTCAGTACATGACGAGTTGGTATGAGAAGGCATTGCACAGCTATATCAGAGCTGTACTAAGTTACAGCTAATGCAAACCAAACATTTCCTACTACTGCTGGTTCACATTAAAAGTGTTTGACTGTTGCTTTGTCACAGCAGTCACAGGAAACGCAGTGTACTTGTCACTGAGATTAGCACTGACAGAGATTGCTCATCAAAAACGCTTCTACTAAACAAGACAACGGGCATTTTCAGCATTTTTTTTGTCAGTGGTTTTAGATATTGCAGGAAGCAGCCACAGTGAGCTGTTACAGTAGATGAAGAGCTGCAGGCGACAGGCCGCACACCTCTCAGCAAGGTAAACAACTTTTACTGTGCCCTGCTGTGTTTTTGACAGACTTGTTTATTTTACAAAAGGGAATTTTGTGTGTTTTTTTATCAAAAGAGTGTTTACTGTAGTATTAAACCGCACTCAAAGTTGGCACCAGTAACCTCGTCATCCTAAAGTATTATAACTTTAAGATGATAGTATACTGATACCTGAACTGGGTCTTGTGTGATCTACTAATGCTCCCATTTTTAAACTTTTCTTTTGCCTGACCTTTATGAACAGTAATGATGTCTCAGGTCCTGATCATTTGACACATTTAATTGTTGTTACATATGTGTATTCATATTGTTCAATAAACAAATAAATGAGTGCTGACAGAAAGCTGGAATTCATCTTCTTCTAACTAAATAAAAATAAAAATGTGATAAGAGAAATGCTATCCAACACTCTGTAACAGTACATACAGCATTGAGCAGATTATATAGACACTTTATGGAGTCATTAATGTGAAAAGTGTTGATGTAAAATCTGTTCAATATTCTATTAAAAAAATGTACAGTATGTAGTTCAACCTCCTACTTCAGGAAACCTTTTTATAACACAGATGAGCAGTGTTAATATTAGGATTGTACCAATTAACGGAGCACACAGGGGAGGCCCGGTAATAATGAGAAAGACATGACACAGGAAAAAAAGACAGAGAGGGACTAACAGCGACAGGGACAAACAGACAGAGGCTATAGTAGGAGACGAAGGAGGACACCTACTCAAACAAAGACGCAAAGACGATAGAATGACAGCACGATAAAGCAAGGCGGGCAAATACAATGACAGAGAGACACAGAGTACAAGACATCAAGAGAGACGGGAAACTGAGCAAACGCAGGACAGACAGACAGAGAAGGGGGAGACAGTGACAGAGAGACAAAGATACTGCAAGACAGGGACATAAACAAATGGGGGAAAGAGGGACAGCGGGACAGATTGGGAGCAAGAGAAATGTGATGTGAGAGTTTTTTGAGGGATCCGGAGACAAGAGAGCGAGACAAGAGAGGAAAGACAAGAGAGCGAGACGGGAGCATGCCCATGTGACTCCGCTGATCTAACAGGACTTGGCTTAAGCGCAGCTGTTCCTCTGGCTTTCGTCCGCATCGCTGGGAAAACTCTATTCCAGTGCGAGAGGCTATTTATAGACTCACCCAGGGAGACGTGAAACTAGTGAATCTCATAACATGCTCCGTTCCCCGTTTGCTATTTTAATGCCGGTACAGTTACCCAGTGTCCCTGGGTTACAGGCCTACACTGGGTCACTGCAAAAGAGGGAAGAGGGAGCAAGAGCAAGGAGCCTCTTCTCATACTAATGCGCATGCACACGTACACAGGTGCAAGGCTGAATCTGACAAGGCCATGTGGAGAAAGGATGTTATTTCTGTGTATAGGTCATGCCTGCTGAGCCATATAGAACTAAAGGAGGGCAAATGGTGCAGGCTAATTACCATCAGGAAGTGCCATGTGACTTGAGTGATGCATCTCTGCAACAATACATTACGGCAAAACCAAGAGATCAAAGTGCAAAAACAAAGAGGAGTATTCTGATTTCAGATGATGGGATGATCCCGAGGTTAAGGGCTTACTCGGGCTGCCATGTGTTTGATTTAGGGATTACACAGGTACGGCCTACAATGCAATCTGCTCAGGATAGCACTGATACATGTCACCGCTATCAACACATTTTTTGCTATCACCACAGAAATGTGATTTTTAGAATCTGGGAAGTGCAAAATCATTTTTTTTTTGGAATATCATAAATTCCAGCATTGTGTACCACGAAACTATGACTCAAAAAACTCGGCTGGTGACTCAAACAATTTGGGAGGACAGGAGGAAACCAACCCACGGCGTCATGTTATTTTACACAAGTTGCTACTTATCTCTACTTTCTTTCTTTATGAAACAAAATAACATAATTCAAATTCATTACTGAGGGGATAGTAGTCAAATAGAACACTAAAAAAAGAGCCAGCGGTATATCACACTAGACAGAAATATCAAAACATACAGATATTAAATGTCTTGATAGCCTTTTCCTTAGTTGAATTAGAAAGTGGTTTCACAGAGTTCCTTCAAGAAAACAACAAAATAAGGTATTTATTGTTATGAATAAAATATTTTGACAACATATCAAATTTATCATGAGAAAATGTTGTCTTCTTTTTTAGGGATTTTGAAAAAACCAAACACCACATTTTCCTGTCATAATGTCTTTAAATATATGATGACAAATCTGCAAAGGTCTTTATGGCTTTTTTAATTTCTACATGTAGTGATTGGCAGGGTAATATTTCCAAATAATATTAAAGGACACTTCCTTAACCTCATTCACTATTAGGTATTTATGAGGAAGAATCCAGGCCTTCTTCCAATAGCGTATATATCATTTACAAATCAATTCCAATATGCCATGATTACATATCAATATCTCTTTGAATTAGGGCAGGTATGGCTCTATTATTATTTTGGTGATGTAAATTAGTGACAAACAAATTCCTCCTACTGGGAAGACAGCTTGGATTTGGTAATGGTTTATTTTAACCAATTACTCTTTTTTTATATTTTGATCTCCCTCTCGCCTCTCAAGAGGAGTAACCTCCTGTGGACCGGCCTCCACTGGTGTGATCATTGGTCTCATCAAGGATACCAAAGCTATCAGTGTCACTGAAAAGTTTGTCCATGTCCAGAATCACTATTAGCCCTGTGCTGCCCCTCCGTGCCAAGCTCATTGAGCACTGCAGGCCAGAGTCGGATTAGACGATTTGTGGACACTGAACTAAATAGATGACATCAACGATGTCGGCAAACAGGAGGACAAGCCAAACCGTGTACATCTCTCCGCATCACCGCTGGACAAGCACGCCCATCTGCACAAGCGTACAGGGGAACTCATTCCTCAAAATGGCTGCGCTCCAAGTAAGCTTTTTGTCCCGACTGTGACGTCTCCTCGGCTAGCGGAGAGAAACAATAAGACGAGCAATATGAAAAAGCATAATGTAAGCCTGGCAGCGCATGCCGACTATATAAAAGACGTACATTCTTTCATGTCCCTCTGCTCAAACAAAAGGGGACAGAATAAAGACATGTCTGCATTAGTGTCGCTTCCTGACGACTGGAGGGAAAATGAAAGATAAAAAAAAAAAAAATGAATGTACCGTGCTGTTGATTCATAATGCTGTACTGCACCTCTCTTCCATTGATACAACATTTCAAGCCCCAGTGGTCCGGGATAAAAATAGACGACGAAGTGAATTGTGGGAGATTGAAAGGTCTGCTGCACTTGTCATCCGTAACGTCTTTGGCCGTCTATTATCTGCTGACATTAATATAATAAACCTCAGCGGATTAAATGAGGGCATACTAAAGATGTAGGTTATATAAGAAAAGATCCTGAATGAATGCACGTTTTTCATCAGAACATTTCCGGTGTTTAAAGCCTGGCTAAAGAGCGTTTAAAATGAGCAAATGCATGGCTGTATCTCTATCCCCTGTAGATGTAGTTGTTTGGCAGCTGAATGCTGTAGGAGCTTTAACAGTCGGGAGAACAAACAAAGTAACACTAACCGCCGTTTTCACTTAGTTTACTACGTGGCTGAGCAAAAAATGGCACCGCAGCAGTTTCAGACCTCAAAAAATCAATATCATAATTTTCTTTGCACTCTCCATTACTCTTAGAAACCCAGAGAGACGGCTGATACCACGTAGTAGGAATTTGTACCCAGCGATCACCTCTGCTCTCGTCTGTGAAGCCTTATAATTCACCCTAAACAAGCTGAGCAGCTGTCAATCAAAGCTCTACGCCTCTGACAAGGAGCTCGTCGGCACTCTTGCTGATCTTTGCGTCTACTGTATTTGACTGCGAGTACCGATAATTGCCCCTGTAATCACCACAGAAACCAGACATTAAAAAGATTTATGGCCTCCGACACAGAAGACCATGAAAACAAATAAGAGACAACGTAATTACTTTAATGTAGATGGAGGAGTGTGAATTAAACTGTGTAGGGGAAAAAAAAGCACCATTCATGTGAAGTCATTACATACCACACACACGCAAATCACATTCCCCTCATGTCCATATGCAATAATTGGACATTTAATTCTTGACAGGTGTAATTTATATCGGGTTTCTTTCCAATCTAGAGGAGGCTTGTTACTATGGTGATACACACACAGGCTCACATTCTTGTTTTCTATGCAAATTAGGTCTGACTTGAAAGGAAACGCTTCAAATTGGTCCGTTTAATAAACCAGACGAATGCCCTTCAATATGACGCTGACACAGGAAGAATCTAGAAGCAGCCACCAATGACGGAAATCACAGTTTACATACATTACCTGCTGAAAGTCTTTGATTTTTTTTTTATAAACGTATGAGAGATCATTCTGACTAGGGCTGTCAGTCAATTAAAATATTTAATTGTGATTGATCACATGATTGTTCACAGTTAATCACATTTTTTATCAGTTCAAAATGTTCCTTAAAGGGAGATCTGTCAAGTATTTAATACTCTTATCAACATGGGAGTGAGCAAATATGATTGCTTTATGCAAACGTATGTATATATTTATTATTGGAAATCAATTAACAACACAAAACGGTGATAAATATTGTACAGAAACCCTCGCAGGTACTGCATTTAGCATAAAGAAATCATAACATGGCAAACTCAAGCCAAACAACAGCAATAACAGCTGTCAGTGTGTCAGGGTGCTGACTTGACTATGACTTGCCCCAAACTGCATGTGATTATCATAAAGTGGTCATGTCTGTAAAGGGGAGACTCGTGGGTACCCATAGAACCCATTTTCATTCACATATCTTGAGGTCAGAGGTCAAGGGACCCCTTTGAAAATGGCCATGCCAGTTTTTCTTCACCAAAATTTATTGCAAGTTTGGAGCATTATTTGGCTTTATTATTGAGCTAGTATGACATGGTTGGTACCAACGGATTCCTTAGGTTTTTTAGTTTCATATGATACCGGTATCTTCACTCTAACTTCAAAACTGAGCCTGCAACACTCCAGAAATCGCAATTTGCGTTAATGTGTGAAAGAAATTTGTGACATTAAAACGTATTTGCTTTAATGCGTTATTATCACAGCCCGAAACTATAACCTACAGTATTTTTCCAGAGTGGGTTGCATACCATTTTATCCTATTAGAAAGTAGGTGGAATGAAAAAAAGCCACATGCTTGAATGTCATCAGGCTGTAGAGCCATCAGTGGCACAATCACCTGAGGCTAATTTCCACCATTTTGTCAACAGCAATGTACATGTGAATCGATGCTACTGGATGAATATACAAGTGGAGCATTCAAGACAAGCACGCTTAAAGAATAGCTAAACAAGGTCCCAAAGCATTTAGACATCACGAGAAATATACGTCCAATGTTCCACATATTTGAAAGAAAAAGCCTTCTGCCTTAGAGTCCGCTGTTCTTTGACATTTCTTTGGAGTAATTGTCTGTCATGTTTGCACTAAACACGACAATGACATTCCTCGAAATGACGTTGTTGTCCTTGCTCTTGCTGCTTAGAACCACCAACCTCTTTCTGTTCAGCTATACCCTGAAGGTTGACTCTATTTTCTATTATTGCTCTAACAAACAAGACTTTCATCCATTCAAGGGCAATGGACAATTTTGTGCGAGTGTATGTGTGTGTATATATACAGTATGTGTGTGTTAAGGGCAATGACTGATTTCGATTTCAGCTGGGGCTCGGTTTGTGTCGGCATCGCTTACCACACCTATGAATCAGGAGGTAATAGTGTGCCTTTGAGCTCGCTGCCTGCCTGTCTGGACCTCCTAACCGTGGAGCCTGTGGCAGAACTCCTATCTCCGCTAACAGAGCTCCATCAGCAGCAGGATGCTCTCAGCTGCACACGACACTACACTGCCAAAAAAACTGAGGTCGTTCTTTTTTATAAAAACACGTGTTTTAACCACACTGGTTCTTGTCTCAATACATTGATATCATGTTGGCTAGAAGACTGGTATAAGAAAAAGGTTGAAGGTACCCTGTGGAGTTTGGATACATACAATGTTTACATTAAAAAATGTAACATCATTGAGTACTAACAAATGTGTCTTAACTATTCAAGGTCAATGCCTAACCTTAACTATTCAAGGTCAATGCCCAACCTTAATTATTCAAGGTCAATGGATAGCCTTAACTATTCAAGGTCAATACCTAACCTTAACTATTCAAGGTCAATGCTTAACCTTAACAATTCAAGGTCAATGACTAACCTTAACTATTCAAGGTCAATACCTAACCTTAACTATCCAAGGTCAATGCATAACCTTAACTATTCAAGGTCAATGCCTATCCTTAACAATTCAAGGTCAATGGCTAGCCTTAACTATTCAAGGTCAATGCCTAACCTTAACTATTTGATGTAATTGCCTAACCTTAACCATTCAAAGTCATTACTTAAACTTAACCATTCAAGGTCAATGCCTAACCTTAACTTTTCGAGGTCAATGCCTAACCTTAACTATTCAAGGTCAATGCTGAACCTCAACTATTCAAGGTCATTGCCTAAACTTAACCATTTGAGGTCAATGCCTAACCTTGACTATTCAAGGTCATTGCCTAACCTTAACTATCTCGTGAGAGTTTCCCAAATTGTGGATTATCTAGACATGTCCCCTTTTCAGGTCAAATTGCAACCATTTCCTGGCGGAATACTGCCACTGACTGTCGACTCTTGACCTTGACTAGTCTTTGGTAGCGCTTTTGCAATTTCAGAATCCCTTGAAAAGTTGGCTTAAATTTGCTTCAATCAATTTAAATGTTTAATAGACAAACCTCACCTTCTACCACACATGAATTACGTTACAACTGACAGAGTGACTTGAAGGAATAAATTTAAGAATGCTGTTATTCTTTTATTTATGTGTCAGAAGATACAGTAACTGGGACTTTTAGCAGGTTTGTAAACCTCAATTTTGGAAATGAATGAATGCCCTCCCTCTAGAGCAGAATCAGCCAACAACGGGCTCCATAGTTTTTCCACGAGGGCTACAAAACATTTATTACCGTTTAATCCACACCTTGTAATCCTTCTGAAAGCCTTCTTATCACTTACTGTATCCACTATTTACTATGCTTCATTATATCAAAGCATACAAGAAGAAAGATATTATGATAAAACACATACTCGTGTTATTCATTACGTTGGCAGATGTGCTATTCAGCAGATGTAAAAAAAAAAAAAAAAAAGAAACTTGAATTAGTTAAAAGAGGGATTGATTTTCAATTTAAGTGATAATCATCTGTGGCAGTCCTGTACATTGCATATTTTATGTTAATATAATGCATAACCAACTACAAGTTTTTCCATATTCAATCATGTTGTCTTTAGGAGTTCTATAAATAAAGTCTTGTGGACCCTGTTAATGATGTTAATGGTAATGTTAACTCCCTTCAGTGTATTTAAAGAGTAGCAGCAGCAGCAGCAGCACAGAGGGCAACAACAGCAGCAGCTACAACAACAGTCTTATCAAGCAGTCACCTGTCTTAACCCTGATCCCATATTGCCCTCAGAACACTTTAATGAGCTTTCCTCCCAAACACAGACAGACGGAGAGCTCTCCGTCAATAAGCGACTCAGCGTACAACAGACAGATGAAATTGGGGGGCCCATTACGTTCTGCAGAACGGGCTGTTGTTTCGGCGTTTTCCAGGAGCTGAAAACAAACGAGACGGTAGCTATTGCCCTAATTGGTTCCCTGCTGTCTAACCGGCACTGATCAATGACCCCCACTCTATAAAGAGCAACATCCAGACTGACTGGCAGATACATTTTTAACAGCAAAGCTGTTGGTGCGGTGGAAGTTTTAGGTGCAGATGCTCAAAACACTATGTTAAAATACTATATAGAAACAAACAAATCAGACCAGGACCACAACAGGTCAAATGATTTTCATGACAAATACATGTATTGTTACTATGTATTCATGTACAGTATGTATGTATCAGTGCTCAAAGTGGGCCGGCACTTCTACATTTGACTCTTTGGCATACTGTGACTTTTTCTTGCGCACCGTCCCTTCTCACAAGTTGCCGGTACTCTTTTCGGCCCTCTACATATCAGGTTCTCTGTGCGATTCATAATCATACAGCAAAGCGCCAGCATTTTTACGCCGCTCCTCTTAAGCCGTATGAACATAAAAAAAAATGTGGAGAGAAACTGGATGAGCCACGGCATGGCACGCACAGGGGAGAGGGGGCGAGAACGAGGGTTTTGTAATTAAAACGTTCACGTCCTCTACGTAAAATAATGAGTGTACTGTTCGTCTGAACTTTTAGTCATTTGTGAACAAATACAATTGATGAAACATTATTTAAAGGTTTCCTGAATCTCCTCTTTTGATTTACAGAATATGATTTTACAGAAGAATTAAGATGAAGGCTGTGATATGTGTAAATAATAAATCATGTATTTAACTATAGCATTATTCTCTTTAAGCTTTTTGGGCATTATCTAAAGAAATAATAATGGTCCAACCAAAATGATGTGAATTTGCATAGTTTTAAGTCAAATACCTTCAAATTTTCTTCAGGGAGGACACCCAAACCCAATATCTTGGAGAGATTCACTGAATTTGTAGGTCATAGTTTGTGATGTAAATGGGAGTATTACTACTACTACTACTACTACTACTATACACACAGTGTAGCCTATACACTTAGATATGCACATACACTAACAGTGCAAAAAGGAGAATTATGTATTCATAATCAAACAAAGTGGATTCCTTATTTCTTAATTGGTTGAATCAATTACTCTCATGGGAGAAAGAGTTTATGTTCTGTGTTCTGCATTTGAACATTTGCTTTGGAGCCATTTGTGCGTTTGGATTGGACCAGAAAAACAACTCTTGTTATTTAATGAATCAGTCCCTCCAGAAAATGTGTAACCACAGAACAACAGATGAGTGGGAGATGTTGCATGGGCACTGCAGTCCATGCATAAGATATGAATGACTAAGTCTGAGCACAGGCTTTCAACACGGCAAGGTAGCAGATGTAGCACGAGTCCTTTGTTCAAATAATGGCTTTGATAAGCTTAGATTTACAAAGACACAAAATTTAAAATGCTAATACACAAGTGTGAAAGTGTGGATTACTGTATCTTAACAGGTAAAGAGCCTTCATCTTCCACTGCTATATCTTCAGAGCGCTCACATTGGATAACCTCTCTCTATGATCCCTTTCGATTTGCCCTCTCCTCCCTACCCATCATCCAATCAAACCACTATTATACACAGTCACAGTTGGCCGACCATCGATCAATCCCTTGATACAGTTTGAGGTAAACTGGTACAGCCACACATCTCTCCATCTCCCCATCCTCCGTTTCTTCTCTTCCACTTCCATTATCATCTCTCTTCCGTTCCTCTCCGTTTCTTTCCACTCTCTCCTCTCCTCTCTTTTCCACTCCACGCCACTCCACCGGCTTAAGAGAAGCCAGAAGAGACCAAAGAGATTACGCTCGCTCTCTGCTTGAGAGACAGGTCTCATTACCTTTATCTTCTCCTGATGCAATAATACTCTCAAAACTCTCGCCGGTGCGCCAGACTCCGTGAATATATTGAGACGAGCCTAAGCCACACGTTTGATGTGGAACAATGGCAAAAGAGGAATAGGTTTGAATTTTAATTATGGCTGTCAATGGATTAAAATATTTAAACCGCGATTAATCACATGATTGTCCATGATTAATCGCGATTAATCGCAAATTAATCACACATTTTTTTATCTGTTCAAAATGCACTTTAAAGGGTGATTTGTCAAGTATTTAATACGCATGGGAGTGGGAGTGGACAAATATGCAAATGTATGTATATATTTATTATTGGAAATCAATTAACAACATAAAACAATGACAAATACTGTCCAGAAACCCTCACAGGTACTGCATTTAGCAGAAAAAAATGCTCAAATCATAACATGGCAAACTCAAGCCCAACAGGCAACAACAGCCGTCAGTGTGTCAGTGTGCTGACTTGACTATGACTTGCCCCAAACTGCATGTGATTATCAGAAAGTGGGCATGTCTGTAAAGGGGAGACTCGTGGGTACCCATAGAACCCATTTTCATTCACATATCTTGAGGTCAGAGTTCAAGGGACCCCTTTGAAAATGGCCATAGCAGTTTTTCCTCGCCAAATTTAGCGCAACTTTGGAGCGATATTATAGACTCCTTTGCGACAAGCTAGTACGACATGGTTGGTACCAATGGATTCCTTAGGTTTTCTAGTTTTTCTATTTTTGGGGGTTTTGCCTTTATTTGATAGAGATAGTGATAGTCATGAAAGGGGGAGAGGGAGAGGGGATGACATGGATTTGAACCCCGGGCTGCTGCAGCAAGGATTCATACATGGGGTAACATGAGGCGTCTTTTAAGTTTTCTAGTTTCATATGATACCAGTATCTTCACTCTAACTTTAAAACTGAACCCGCTACAACCTGAAAATCACAAGTTGCGTTAATGCGTAAATTAGTGCCGTTAAAACAAATCTGCGTTAACACGTTATTATTGCGTTAACTTTGACAGCCCAAGTTTTATTCAACAGTTCCCCTACTTAATTGTTTGCTAATTGTGCAAAACCAGCAGAAAAAACAGGCTAATGAGAAGGCTTAAACGAAGTTGGATTTAAATTCTTCCGATTTCTGAGAATGTGTCAATTAGCTCCTCAAACTGCGTGACACAATACAGGGGTCAACAATGTTATTTGGGAAATAAAAAAGGCAGTCATCTGAGCCTAATGATTCAGAGACTTGCCCTTGATTCGAGAACAGCTCAGAGGCTAACAAATGGAAGTGCAAATGATTTTCTAACTCCAGGCTCATTTAATCAGTTTAAATTTAGATCTCACGCCTCCCACTGGGGGAAATAAATCAGCTTGCTTCATACAGAATTTGCATGTTTTAACCCTGGAGTTAGGGGAGAGGAAATGGGGAGAGGACACGCATGGGGGATTGCTCTGGCTCGGGTTCTCCTATCAGCTCACACCAAGGCCCCCAATGTGTTCCACAGGGAAGGTTGTGTTTCTTTACTGTGACCCCATCAGAGAGGACTTTGACCCCAGCTAACAAGATCCATTAAGAAGAGGGGCCGGAGTCGGGATGAAACATTGCAGCAAGTGTGTATACTGAAGCCTACAGAGAATCTGTGTAATTATGCAAGATGGCAGCGCAGCAAACCGATCTGTGCGTTTATAGGAAAGGTCATCGCCTTCGGAGGAACACTGGACCGTATTGCAGAAGCATTAAGCCCCCATGTGATGTCAAGTGTAAAGTGGGCCGCCGGGGAGGACTGAGGCATCCTCTCGGCTCAACTTTACCACATCAAAGGATTTTTTACTGTAGAATGAAACACCCACAGACAAGGCACTCAGCTCAGAGGAAGCACTCCGTATCCAAGTGGCACCGTGTTTGTTTATGTACAAGCGTCGGCTCCGGTTGCCGCTGTGATCCGCCCATTCCTTTTGGTGCCGTTGTTGTTGTTGTTGTTCAGAACAGGTTTGGGATTTGAGGGGCTGACAGAAAGCATTGTGGGATTGCCTTTCGCCCGAGGTCGAGGGAGGCATTCCCTGTGATGGTGGTTTGTGCTGGTAGGGGGAGGGTGGTGGAGAAAACCACCTCTCCGGAGTGTGCAATCTGACCCTCGCAGGCTTTGGTACAGGCTGAGCTCAAATAAACACTGAAAATTCAGCATAAAAACAAAAAAAAAGTGTGTGTCAGGATGCGTTAGAGAGAGAGAGCTGGCAACAGCAGCTTTCACATGGGATGATGTGAAGACTGAATCAGCTCTCCTCTACTGTCCACACAGTAGTGTGCACTTGATCACTGTACCGACCCAAGGACAAGTCAGCGGGGGTGACACACAGAATGTGTTAGGGCCACATTTGCATGAGAGGGGGATTCACTGTAGGAAATTATACTGAAGCAACAATGGAGGCAACAAGGGAAGGATGTGCGTGTGTGAGAGTGAGTGATGAATCATGAAGCAGCTAGAACTCTTCAGAGCTCTTCATTTGAAGATGATCACTTGCTGTCCTTGCAGATGACAACTACAATGATGTACAGCACTGCTCGGCTCTGTCTTGATGTGTGTAGACAAGGAAGGGCGGCCATTAATTACTTGATGTCCTTAAAAAGAGCTGACTATAGTGTTTCCCCTTTTCTGTCAAGTGAACATCTATGCAAGGGTTTTGTGTGAATTACACAATACGTGTTACATCATGATGAAGACATTTTACATTTCCGCTTCATCTGGACTGTGTGGCTAAGAGAGAGAGTCTCAGTAATCCACTCATCTAGATGCATTATGCCCGTTAAAGTGGAGTAACCTCCAGCTCATGAGCTTCCCTTCAAATGCGGCGATGAGGAAATCCACATCACTAATCCGCAGCCTTAGTGCATATATTTAACAGGCTGCTACCGCCGGATGGCCAGCGGAAGGTTTACTGTAAGAACGTCTTCCTTTGGTCTCCACCAGCTAATAGCCACTGTTAATCAATACCGTTGTAAGTGCTTTTAAGCGCTCAGCACCGGGCTCATTTGTCAAAATAAAAGCCGTGAGAGCCCGAGGGACTCATCAAAAGGGATGAGGCAACAGGGAAATTCGCAGCTTGGTAACATGAGAAGGAGTCAGGGAAGGGATGGGGGCGGGGGGGAGGAGTGGTTGAAGCAGCTTCAGATTACAGCATACTATGGAAATTTTAATATTATTATTACAGCTTCTGTGGACAATGAGCTGACACCATCCAAGTATAACATTTTCTATTTAGCAACAAAATAATTATTTAGGGTTTTTTATTTTCATATTTATTTATACACATATACATACATATACATATACACATGTATAAATATATATACATACATATACATACATAAATACATAATAAATATACTGTATATACATATATAAATATATATGTATTTTAATTAAATTATTTATGTCTATTAAATACCTGTACTTTAAATATTTCTAACATTTTTCTACTGTATGTTTCACTATGAAAACCCCAATAACAAAAAAACAAAACAATTTAGGTACTTTTTAAATTTCCAATAAATTTGTTAATATCTTATGAGAATAAATGTCCAATGTGTCATTTTTCTACCGTGTTTGGGAAATGTTTGATTCAAACTGGTAATATTATGAGCAAATAATGGAAAAAGGTAAGCACCAGCGAATACTGCAATTTAACTCCATGGCTCTTTATAATGAACCACTGAGATTAGCGGAAAAAAAGTTGGTGAATAAAGTTTGTAAGACATAATTTCCATCTTCACATACTGGTTCCAACTGCAATGTTTTTATCTTTGGTTCAATAATTATCCCATGAAGTTGCAAGCCACTTCACCCAATTTAAAAATGAAGGCTTAGCAGATTTAATCAATGAAAATTGGAAATTCAAGTAGTTTTATTAATGGCTTCAATACAAGCATCAAAAATACAAACGTGTGTAATTTAAATGCACCAACGGCACTAATCTCTCTCCGTAGAAATCCGCTACAACTCTATTACGGGAATATATGCATATGGCACAGGCAGGGATGAGATCATGATGGACAAACGTCGCTCTCATAAGAGCAGTCCATCGCTTGTCGCTTAGCAACAGAGACCTGGCGGGCAGACAGTAGGTGTGTGAGACAGAGTGTGTGGGAGGGGGAGGTTTGGAGGAGGAGGGGTGTAGAGAGAGGGACAGAAGCAGAGCAACAGGGAGGAAAAGACACAGAGGCAGGCTGAGAAGAGGAGTAATGTAAGACGCTTGTGGGAGAGATGTGGCCGGAGTCAATACATGGTTGTGTGGAGTAATCAGAAATGTAAAGTTTGAAAAGTAGAGGATGTGAACACTGGTGTATGCCTTCATTATATTACATAAAAAAAGCAAAAAATGCTCAACTTCAAGCCAGTTGATTCTATTTTGAGTTTTCAGAAACCTCTTTTTAGCACCACAGGAGCTCATAAAGGGCCACTGTTGACCACCTTGACACAAGTTCTGTTACTTTCCGTTGAGTTGTGCCATGAAAGCTGATTTGTTATTGCCTCAAAATATAAATTGTTTCATCCACCGCTGGTCGTGCTGCTGTTTATAGACACTCATACTGTGGTTTTCCTGGTGCGTGCACAGAATCAAAGCACAGTACTGCAAAAGACTGATAAGCAATGCCCCGTAGGTCTGTTGATCAGATTATGCATTTGCTCCAATTTCAACCTTAAAATAATCTGGTTAAGGAGTTGACATGACAGCTGCAGTAGTCAGAGAATAGCTTTAATCTTGTTATTACCAGTGGGCAACCCCCGGGTGAAAGTGAAGCCAATGAGGGAGTGCCTTTAACTTGCATTCTTTCTAACAGCCAGCAGGGGGCGACTCCTCTGGTTGGAAAA
The DNA here is from genome assembly GCA_916701665.1 of Sebastiscus tertius. Lineage (NCBI taxonomy): Eukaryota > Metazoa > Chordata > Actinopteri > Perciformes > Sebastidae > Sebastiscus > Sebastiscus tertius. Next base: position 29,865 of record CAKAOH010033785.1, read on the forward strand.
AGAAGTCTGATTGTATATAAGTATATGAGAAAATGAGCCTACTTCTCTCTTGATTTATTACCTCAGTAAACATTGTAAACATGAGTTTATGGTCTCACTGGAGTTTCGCCAGTTTCAAGTCTTTTTCAATACAGCATGATGTTCATTTAGTTAATTATGGTCCCATTTAGAGTCAAACAGACCATAAAGCAGGGGATGTTTTAGGGCGAGGCTACATTGTGATTGACAGGTCGCTAACACAGTGTTGTCCGTGATTTTTGTCTTACAATTTTAACCCTTTCACAGGGTGTTTTCAGTTCATGAAAGTGAATTGTAACATTTTGTACCCGTGTTACTTCTGGTTGCAAAAAACCAAGATGGTGACGGCCAAATTGCCAAACTCAAGGCTTCAAAACAGCAGTCGACAAACCAATGGGTGACGTCACGGTGACTACATCCACTTCTCATACAGTATACAGTCTCTATGGTTATAATCAAATTATAGTGTGCATGTTTGTTATAGGATTGTTGTGTGGTTAGTCTGTCTACAGTGTTTCAAAACCTCCCATCCAATATAACCCAATCTCCATCTCCATGAATTCCTAGAAATAAGCAGATATGGAAAATGAATGAACACTTCAACTGTGTAAAAGGCCACTTGACAATGTGACATTTAAAGTCATACGCCTCTGCATGAGCCCATGCATAGCTACTGTAACACCTGATCCTTTGTGCTACCAGTCTGACCCACTATATTAACGGTCTAATAATAATTACAATTTTAATGATGTTTTTTTTCCTACTGTTTCAGTAATAGAAAATGAACACATGCAAATAAAACAGTCTCCCTTAATTTCCTTAAATGCCTCCGATTGATTATATTTCAGGGCTGTGTATTGGCAAGAATCTGGCGATACGATACATATCATGATACAGGGGTAATGATTCAATATATTGCGATACTGTAAGTAAGGTGATATATTGTGATTTTTTTCAAATGGTATAAAGACACAACATGTGTATAAAATCTGAATTAAAAAAAAAGTCACTATGTGAAATGGCTACCATGGGGACTAACATCATTACACATGAATACAATTGGACTCAATGGATCCACAAGAGGCTCAGCTTTCCAGTCTATTCTAAAGTCATTTCATGTAATTTCAAGACTGTTTAGGGACCCCAGTATGCAGAAATATTCAAATACACCATTTTAGAATAGGTGAAAATAACACATTTATGCTGTATGCAAAAAAACTGCATGGTTTTTGCCCAAAACCGCATATAATAATCATAAAGTGGGCATGTCTGTAAAGGGGGGACTCGTGGTTACCGCTGCAACTTCTGAAAGACAGAATAGCGGCCGGGTCTGCTGTTGGGTTTTTAATTAGGAATCGATACAGTATCGCAAGACATAATATCACGATACTCATGTGTAATGATATTTTCTTACATCCCTAATAAATTTGTGTTAATTGGAACCACAGTCAGTGTTTGCAGGCTGATCAACAACTGAAAATGATGAGCAATTTTTGCCCTTCAAGAAATTAGCAGGGAAGAACGGCAGCACAAAGCAGCTACAAGTGCAAAATCTGTTGCCAAAAGCGACACAAATAGCTGGACACTGATTGAAGCACAGGAAAATGTAACTCAGGAACACATAGAGAACGGATTGTGTGAAAAAATAAACCAGGATAATGACATACTTTCAAATTTCCATGTCCGGATGCACAAAATAATAATCCACATATTTTTAACATGATCGAAAATGTCAAGGTTACACATTATCTAATCTTTTATTTCAATATCAAAAGGTGCTGCGGTGGGCGAAGGAAGGGCGTTCTAATAATGCAGGTGGCAAAATACCGAAATACCATCACATTATTATTAGCTCAGTGGAGGGTGAAAAATAGTCCAAGTGCAACCTTGGTACACACTCAATCCCCGCGGCCCGGGCTTACAAGACATATATTCTCCTGCATCGGTCTAATGTCACCAACAGCAGCCAAGTCTCAAGGAACGCTCAATGACAAGGACAAAGCTGCGCTAGGGTAACTTAAGAATGTCACAATTTGTATCGGGCTTTATAATGCGATCATAATCGAGCGCACCGCGGTGAGGGGCCAATGTGTGCTCCATCTCTTGAGCCAATATAGACCCCACCGCGTGCTTCACATGCTGCATCACTCATTCTTCGGGTCTTTCGGTTGTCGATCTCTTTAATGTGCCGTCAGTCAAAATTTAGTCCTGAGATTTTCACACAGCATGAGCTGCTTGGAAAATTCTTCTGCGGGGCACACTGTACGCTACATATACAACAACCGTGGTCTCCAGTTGCTTTTCATCAAACCCATGACTGGCAACTTTTGTTTCAAACAGCATACTTAACTAAATTGTGAGGTAGCGCGTGCCGATTGATCAGCACAGCGTAGCCAAACACTCACGAGAAAAATAGCGAGACTCTCCCTCGACCGACTCGCTGATGGAAAATATCCAAGGGATCTCTATAATGGACCCAACTGACAGCGCTCTAATTCAATCACGTGTGTTGCAGTTGCAACTAAGCCGCCTCCAAATACCCCCCCGTCTATTTTAAACCCCCGTTCAACAATGACAGACCGCGAAGACTCCAGTATGCCTGAAAAAACATTACGCAAAAGGAAAGAAACCAAACACCACGGGCTCTCTCGGTCCAGAATGTGTAAATGCGTATCCGTGTGTGCAGGGTACATGCCTCTGCGTAGCCTCGGTGTGCCAGAGAGACTCATTTTTTGTGCTTGTCCTATTACAAATAGCTGTGTTCAGAGTGTAACAGCAGGAAGAGTAATGGGCACACTGGAATGTGATGCCATACAGAGATTGTTCATATAATGTAGTTACAGCAGACATGGTTCATTACCTAGCATGCAATAGACATTGTAGATAAAAGAAATAGCAAATCACTATATATATATTTTTATATAAACTTTATCAAATCACTTTTTCTATTGATGTGACTGGGATGTAATGTTGCTAATTTGTTGGGTCTCATTCTGTCAGCTGCGTTTTCAGACATAAAATACACACTGGTCTCTCCTCATCTCCCACCACTTTTGTTATTATTTATATTTATATAAATGTAATTTATGGTGCTGTTGGATTGCTGCTAGACCGCCCAGTTAATACAGGTGCGTGTGGGAGAGAAAATTGCAGTGATACTGCTGTTTTTGAAAGGCTGAACGACGAAAAATATGGACTGAAGCGTGTAGTGAATTTTGTAAATCTCTCTTTTTTCAATAAATTTTGACTTTTGGACCGAGAACTGAGGCAAATATAGAGACGGACGGAGCACCACGTCGCTCGCTCTGTGTGTGTTTTAGAGAGAGGAGGGAAGAGAAGGCGGAAGGTAGGCTAATGTTTCTGTGAGTTTAATAATAATTAGGATGTCAATGTTATAAATGAAGCATCGAACTACTCGGTGCAGCCCTACTTTGTCATATTTTCTTCTGATTACCGTCAGATGAGCACATTGTCTTGATCGTCTCCAAAGCATCGTCTGTTTTTCTTTTTTGTCCCTGTCAAATATGTGTAAATCTTGTAAAAACTGTCTGTCTGAATGGACGCCATTGCTAGCATGGATGTATAAAAAAAATTATTTGTTTACTGTTCCGTCGTGAAAAAGATTCCGACGTCAAAACATTAGTTGCGCATCACATTTTCTCCTGGTCATGTGCGCCCCACTGAGAACCACTGCACTATACGAACATGTAAGAAAGAAGTAAGAGGCTATATTTGAATGGGTGTACAACCCACTGGTACAAAGAAGTAACACTGAGGTCATTTATTTTCCTTCTTAATCAGAGCACACTGGTGCCCTACAGCTGTTGTTTACTATTAAAGCAGGATTAGGGCCAAGTGTCACTGGCTAGTTCCAAGAGGCGGCACTGATCGCATGGTTGTTCCCAGAATGCCTGGGTTTTTCAGTTCATGTCCTGGAAGCTAGTGGGGACAAAGGCCCTCTCCCCCCTCTGCTTTCTAGCCACAAGACTAGAAAGACACAAGGAAAGACGACTAATGTCAGTCATTACGGGTCGGATTGTTTCCTTCAGCCAATCTTCCTCCTAATCCCCCTGTTGTTACTAAAGTGATACACAAATGACCAGGTTTGGAAACAACCAAGAGTAATAAATACTATAGTGTGGCCCTAGGATTGTAACGCGCTGCCTGTTGCATTGTGAAAAACAGCTTGAGGGATTCTTTGTTATTGATTTATGAATATCAGGGTAAAGAATGCCACCTCCCAACTCAGTCTTGGTCCCATCAATAATGCAGCTCCGGTATCTGTGTCCGCACAACAAATGAACAACACACTGACGCCTCCATTATTCATGAGGGATTCCACCTGTAGCACATCGGCTGCATTATATAGGTCCCATAGGAAGATTTGCAGCAGCTCGGTGCGAGCCATTAAACGCTTGCCTAGAGTAGCACTGGCACTGATAGTATGACGTTCTACCAATGGAGCTAAACACTCATATAAATCATCACAGTCCATAACTAATGGGAAATGTCTGGGTAAGACTTAATGATTACCATTATGCAGCATAATGGCGTACATAACTATAGCAATATTAAAAAACACAGAGTTAATAAAAAATGAAATTTTCTGGTTTAACGATATCTGGTACAAACAAGCGTAGAGTCACCTTTAAAACCAGAGGGAGCTTCCAGCTGTTGTGTGTTGTTTTGTTTTCCCAGAACAGAGAAGCGGACAGGAAGCATCTATCACCAGCAGTAATTGGAATGGCAAAACAAAAAACAAAAAAATGCAATTTGCCTCTAAACACTGAGACAGGGAGGACTTCTGTGCACCAAACCCTTTGGTTGGAAAAATTTAATTGCCTCGTTTTCTCCTTCAAATCCCAGAAGGCTAACTGCATTTTAAGGGCTATAGATGTACATGTACAAGTGAATGTGAATATATAAAATTCTATCACTTTTTGCCATGTAATAACTTTGGAAATTTGAACTCAAAACATTTCAAATCAAAAGCAGCTTGATTGCTTGAACCACAAAACGCCATTCTCCTAGCTTTCACTGTTACATTAAGGCTATGTTCCACATTGCATATTCTTTTTACTTTTAGTACATACTGCAGCTGCCCTTCCAATACTGTTGCATGTAGTATGGACATCCTGGTATTTTTGGCATACTGCATTCCACATACTATGTATTGGTACATACTAAATCATTGTCTGGCATACTAAATAGTATGGTAGTATGGGTATTGGAACGCATGGTTAATGACCCCAGCAATCAGGAGGTCACAGACACTTCAGACAGAAGGTTAGAGGAACTACAGTACTACCATGATTCAGACTGATACTATATATAAGTGGCACATTGTATGCATGTAGAGGCAAGCATGCGGTCCGCTAGTGTCACTGTGCCTTGTAGTCCGAGGTTGTTATGACTAGTAATATTAAAGCAACAGTGTAAAGCATTCAGGGGGATCTATTGGCAGAAACTGGAATATAATATTAAGTATGTTTTCTTTAGTATATTATCACACGAAAATAAGAATTACTGTGTTTCCGTTATCTTAGAATGAGCCGTTTATATCTACATACAGAGCAGGTCCTCTCTTCACGGAGCCCGTCGCCATGTTTCTACAGTAGCCCAGAACGACCAAACCAAACACTGGATCTAGTTATGGCCATTCACGTTTTTGCATCGGTCACCGTAGTTTTCCTACACGCTTGGCACACGGGAGAAGTTTCAGTTGGCTGCAATCTCTCATTTTCATTGAAAAACATCTTGAAATGATTATGGTGTGATTTTTGCAGTGATCTGTACCAAACAAAGATGTTTTCTTAAGTCTGTAGAATATGATGTGAAGGCCAGGACATCTCTGCAGCACGAAAATATGTAATTCAATTTAAAAAGGTAATTTGACAAACAACAAATACTGCGATTTGCAGGTAGGGTGATTTTTGTTACATTTGGACAGAGCCAGGCTAGCTGTTAGCCCATGTTTACAGTCTTTATCCAGCTGTTAGCGTAAGCTTCATATTTATCATACAGACATGATGTTCCAAAATGTAAAAAACTGTCCTTTAAAACTGTCCTCCTGACTACTTCTTGGAGCCCCAGCTTACTTGTTTCCAGCACCAGTTCCTTTCAGACTGCCTTATCTCCATGTGTGCGTACTGCGACACAGAGGTGAAAAGCAAACCACCACCTGTGTGCCGTCATGCACAGCCTAAATGTCAGACTCCTAATGCTTTTAATGGTGTGTTCTTGGGTGTGTGTTTGTGTGTGTGCTGCTGTATGTGTGAATAAAAACAGCATGGCCAAGGCTGACCCTGAGACAGCAGTAAATCACATTATGCACTGCAATCTCTATATATCACTGCCATTCTGCCCACTGGCTTCCCAGTGCTGTTCCAAGTCTCCTCTCAGTATTTCACCGCCCTAAAAAAGACGGAAGAAAACTCAAGACCTCACAGGGTAACACTGATGAATTCATAATGTTTGCGTTGATTAAGTGTCTGTGTGCAAAATGTCTGCATCGAAATTAGCTGCAGTTGTAACAAAGGAAGCTCCCTTTCTTTGTGTTATTGGACCGGCGTGTGGACGTAACGACTAGACTCTGGGAGGCTGAACAAGGCTAAGAAAGATCCTCTTTATCTATTTATAACAAGGAGATGTATTTCCTGACTTGTGCGTCTTATCGCCTAGCATGCATTTTTAAAATCGCTATAAACCCTGTATTTCTCACACCCACACGCACGCCTCGCCAAGAATGGGCCGCTTTGATCGACAGGGAGCGTGGCAGTGATGGTCAGAGGCTGCGTGTCAGAGTAATTACAGAGCAGCCATGTTAGCAGGCCGGCGCCGGTCCCGCAGGAAGAGGAAACGGCAGCAGGGCAGCGTGCATATAGGTAGGGTTTCACCTCAAAAGGCGCCCCCGCCTTTGTTCTGCTCACTGTACTGTCATGTGAGAACATGCAGACGGCTAATTTCTCCTGCGACCCCTTGTCAACTTTGACCCTTACCCCTTTCGAGACAGGTGAAAGGCTCCTTTCTCAGGTCATGCTTGAGTCACTGTTTTCCATTTCTGATCCCTTAAGCAGGGGTCAATTCCCTAAAGGGGGAGGGTAAATCACCCATGAAATAAAAAGAGAAAGGGCGATCGGTGTTCTCATAAATTGTGGAGGATTGCATCCATATATCCCCGTCATGCTGTCCATCGTTCTCCCCTTCAACCCTCTCTTGTCATGCTCTCCAATTCTGAGTGACTGGTGAAGGCAAGTCTTTTCCAGTGTTTTAACAAAGCTATGGTTCCATGGTGTCATCTGTGATATCACATATGATCTGTCCCCCTCCCTGTGTTTATATCCCTGAGGGTAGAGGGTCAAATGAACAACAGGGGGTTTCCTAGCAGAGACCAGTCTTGTCTGGCTACCAAATTCTCAGACTGTGGCTCCTTTGGGGGAACACAAGGGAGACCTGAAGGACTATGACAGATGAAGATGCTTTAGGACAGGGGAAAGGGAGGGAGGAAGATGAAGAGAGGGATGGGCGACCAATGAAAGGGGGAAAGAGAAGACAGAGGGGAAATACCAACATATGGAAACCAATAAAGATAAGAAAAAAGGATATAGAGTAGGGCTGTGAAAGTTAACTAAACATAAAGTAACTTGCATTCCATCGGTACCAACCATGTCATGCTGGCATGGCCATTTTCAAAGGGTTCCCTTGACCTCTGACCTCCAGATATGTGATTGAAAATGGGTTCTATGGGTACCCACAAGTCTCCTCTTTACAAACATGCCCACTTTATGATAATCACATGCCGTTTTGGGCAAGTCATAGTTAAGTCAGCACACTGACACACTGACAGCTGTTGTTGCCTGTTGGGCTGCAGTTTGCCATGTTATGATTTGAGCATATTTTTTATGCTAAATGCAGTACCTGTGAGGGTTTATGGACAATATTTATCATTGTTTTGTGTTGTTAATTGATTTCCAATAATAAATATATACATACATTTGCATAAAAGGAAGCATATTTGCACATTCCCATGTTGATAAGAGTATTAAATACCTGCCAAATCTCCCTTTAAGGTACATTTTGAACAGATAAAAAACTGTGCGATTAATCGCAATGGACTATTTTAATCGATTGACAGTCCTAATATAAAGTCAACTAAGGGGGGAGGGGATTAAAGAGGACAGACCGATGGAGAGAAACAGCCTGTGGCTTTCTGAAAACTTGCCAGCATACTTCTGTTGCTCATGTTCACTTGAGACAAAGTGCAGTAGAGCAGCTGCTAAGCTCAGCGGTCTCCTATTCCAGCCCCTTCCAGAGATCAGAGCACAGGGCAGCAAAACTAATCAGAACAAAACCAAGCCTCTGTCCATCAACACAAGCACCCACTCAATCAGGATATCAATCATCAAGAAAACTAGAGAAATGAGTTCTCTTAGATACTTAGGATTACCAGAAATACAAGCTACAGACTGAAATCTTAAGAATTAGAATTTAAAGATTAAAGGTCTTTGCACATCAAGTCCATATTTTTTAAATGCGTTTTTTTAATCTGTTATCTGATAAAAAAATTTGAGTCCGATGTGTGAAATTATTCTATTTGCTGAAAATTCACAATACTAGACAAAACGTAATCAATAACGTGGGTGCAATAAATAGCGCTAGTCCCAAACGGAGCTAATGAATGAATGTCATTAGCAAGAAGCAATCGTTTAGTTGCCTAGAGCACAATCACTACTGTCTAATCTTTCCTACATCCTTTGTTCTGCTACCATCCCCGATTCCAAGCTGTTCTGCAACAATCTATCGTTAAATTCCGCATCTCTGCATTCTCTTATTTCTTTATCGTAAAGTGCTTTGTGCTGGGAGATGAAGTGAGTGTTTATCATGCCATTTTGGATGATGCCGTTTGCATGGATGGCGGCTCTGAGTGGTCAAACAACCCTCTTTTGGCTTTTGATAGATGCGAAAAAACACATAAAATCAAACCTGTTCCGAAAACTTTAACAATGGGTGAAAGTTTCAGAGTCAGGTGTAAACGTGATTGACACAATGTGAAGTCGTATATATTTTTAAACGTGCAACAATTTCGAACGAAAAATACAGACTTGGTGTGCAAAGGCCTTAAGACTTTGTCTGAATACTTACATTTACTTTACAAACCTGAACTCTCAGCATCCTTATAGACAGTCAACTTCCCCTCATACATGTTTCTTTCAAGGCTTATCCCGAAATCCAACAGTGTCACCAAATCTGTTGTTGGCAGTCACGATTTCTACACAGCAAGGATTCTAGCGAATTAACATCTACAGTAAGTGTTCTTCTCACTTTGGTCAGGACATAACAAATGGCTGCACTCAGGAGTGTGTTTCTGCCCCTTTAAAGACTCAATTAAATGTCTGCGTGGGATAGTTCTTTCAATCGCCCACTCCCTCAAGATTTCAGACCATTATTGCCTGCTCCTGCAGATGTGCCAACCCGCTCCTGATATTCTGACCCCTCCTGCTGGCAAAAATGTTTTTAATTCAAAATCTCTCAGCCCTGCACCACAGGGGGAAAATAAGACACATTAGCCCTTATGGGTTCTTTTAATGTCATGTTTTCACAGTTATTCAGCTGTTTAAAAAACCACCCTTAGAGGAATAAAGAAGCCTTGCTGCCAGGCTTCAGTAGTGATTGTGTTATTATTTACAAATCATATTAATGAATATTTCTTAATTCTACTAATTGTTTAGAGCCAATTAAAGTAGCCGTGAGTAGAAATGGAGCAAATGATTAAAAAAAGTAGTGCATGAGACAGGTAATCTGAAAAAAATATATGCCTCTGTGTCCTCCGGTGCTCCTAATGGCATCTGCAAGATTTCACAGACCGGAGGAAAACAACCAATCAGAGCTGATCTGGAGCCTTGCCGTCTCTGAGCAGCTGTCAATCACTCACAAACTCCTGTTTACTACTGTTCAGCTGTAAAATTAGAAGGTTTGTGACCCGGCAGCCATGTTGAGATCAGTTGAGGAAATACCAAGCACCGCCCACTATCCAAAGCACAGCCAATAGGAACGCTCAATAGGAACGCTCTCTCTCCGAAATAAATGAAAAGTCTCCCGTCACGGGATCGATTTTTTAAAGCCTGAAAACAGAGCCATGACGAGGTGCAGAAGTCTAGTTTTCTCTCAGAACACTTGAATTACAATATGCTGAAAGGTTATTATGGAATATTTGACCAATTATGCTAAAAACATTCTGCCTACTGCAGGTTTAATACAGATAATTATAAAACCAAACATAAAATGATCCTGATTAGAAGTCCTCCTGACAAACACCAGTTTTTGAAAGCATTTACAGTCAAATCTAAAGTAATAAAAACATAACAAAAGTTATCAACATTAATAATCACATTTTTTTCCTTTTCACCATCTCCAACCAGTGGGTTCAGTTGTTTTTATCATCGGTCTTTTTCACAGCAGAATATCTGACTTGAAATGGCAAAAAAAAAGAAAAGCACAGGTGGAACTAATACCATTAATTAAGGCTCTGTCCCAGTACGCCGACAGTGAGCCAGCATGAACGATACCAAAGATCTGGGACTGGTTCATTTAAATGGAATGCAGCCATTACTAATGTTATTAATTACACCTGTGCTTTTCCTGATATGACATGTCAACATGTCTGCTATGAAGAAAGCCTATTGCCAATGCTCTCAGCTGACTGCTCAGGACTGGCCCCATGCCTGACTGTAGCAGGGGTTTGTGTAGCGTCTACAGCCAGACTGATAATTCAGTGAGACATACAGTTTATTGTATTGGCATATTATATGTTGGCTGACAAGGAACGTCAGGTAATGTAGAAATGGTGTTGCCTCTACTAAGTTTACTACATTTTTATTTGGATACATATTTTTATTTTTATTTTTTTAAAAAAGAGATTTTAGAAAGGTGCCAAATAAAAGTATGGCTTTTCCTGAAAATTATTATTATGATTGTGAATTAATCATTTTAAAAATGTTGGCGTGTCCAAAATGAATAATTTGTTTATCTCTGTTGGGAGATATCTGACATTTGGTTCCCACTTCTAACAAGGCTTGTGAGCCAATAGTAAAACCACGTTGGTATCATTTTTTTATCAAAACATTTTGTTCATGTGCCGTGTTTATGTTAGAAAATTAATATTTTTTAATCAAATCTCCAGTATCAGTCAGTCAGGCTCTAATACCATCTTTTTCATGCTATTCATTGGAGTTGGGGGAATTTAATCAAGATACATTTGCCAAAGTCCTCAGTTAGTTCTAGTCCTTTAAGCCTTTTCAAGTGGGACTAGTAAAGTGCACATATACTCACAAAAGATGGAAAGATTTTATTTTTTGGGTTACTAATCTTAAACAACATTCTGCAACATCATATGTTTTGGCTGCTTGATTTCTGCGGGCCAAACTTTTTAGTTACACAAGAAATGTTACATGACATTTATTGCGTGCATTTACGGCTCCCCAAAGAATGAATCCTGTCGATTCTGAACACTCATGAGCTTCCTCCCAGTGGCACCCCTTAGGCCAGAATGTCAACTTTGCACGTAATGTAATCTAATATGCATAATCTAATAAGCAGTTATTTGCCATGAAATTTGCTGAGCAAATGCTCCCAAGGGGATAAACCCTTTCCTTTAGCTCCACTCTAATGACAAACTTTACATTTTTAGCCCCACTGCTGGTAAGCAATCTAAAGAAAGCACCACTACCACTAACTTTGAGTGCAAGGCAAGAAGATAAATAACATTTCCGGGCTAGTTTTCCACCAGATTTTTTCCCCTTATTAATGTTTGCAACACTCACTCAGCAAAGTGAAATTCAGATTGTACTGCCAGGCATCACCATCACTCCACTGCTGCTATATTAGCAACCTGTTCATATCCCTGCTTTTTAGTTTCAATGCAACCAATTAAACCCTGCTTTGGAGATGTGATGACTCCAACTCATTGTTCATTCCCTGAGCATTAGTTAAAGAGCTGCCCTGTAAATATATAACTTTCATTTTTCCTTTCCATTCATTCAGTTAGAATAGAGGAATCTGTAGAGCCATTTGTATTTTTTTTATATAAGCAACTGTAAGGTGTTTAAACAAAGACATGAAATGTCTAACAACCACCTTTTAAGCCCTCAACAGCAGCGACATAGCCCCGCATACTTGTGCATGAGAAGCCTTTGCTCAGTCTCCCTTCCTGAGCTCTCCATGGTGCTGAAAAGCTTCACTTGTGCAGAATAGCTGAGGCCTAATGGCCATTATGTTTAGCACATCCTGCCAAAACACTGAGATGGAGCACAACTGCTGTGTGCCACCGCAGCCAATGGATTCCACGCCTCAGATGAGCACCGTGGACGGCCATTACGTCGTCTGAATATTAGAACGAATCCCTGCTGCTCCCCCTGGTCGACATCATAATTGAAGCACGCATTTCAGCACAGACCATAAACTACCCCAGAAGCACCCGGAGCATGAATCCTGATTGACAACGGTAAAGAAAATACCATTAAAATAATGAGAAGGACCATCAGTGCTGAAAGAATATTACAAAAGACTCTCTTATCATACACACATACATCTGCCTACCATTGTTTTCTCACATTTGACACATCCCTAAGTGGAGTGTCAACAGCGCTGCAATCTATTTTGGATTCTAATGTCTCTAATAATTACCACAGAGTCACATTTATGTAACGTGACCTCAAACTGATTTGTTATTACTACACTATTTCCTTGTGACACAGGAAAACTGGCACTGCAATTAAAGCTATGACAAGGAAAGGGAGGAACGTGTCAACACTTCCAAGCATTACGCAAGTCCATCTGACAAGACAGGACTAAAGAATGAGACATCACATCCTGCACTGAAGCCCTAACAACTACAGCTACACGATAAAAAGTACATACTGAAATTACAACCAGGCCAATCTATTCATACAAATATGCATATACAGTGGAAACCGCTTATAGTGATCACGTCTGTCCGGGTCAAATTGATCAATATAAGCGGGTGATTATTATAACAATTTCTTCTTCTTTATTTCTCATGCAGATTACCATCTAATTGACATTTGTGCATTTATTACATGAATATAAATTCGCTATTTACCGAATTGTATTGACTGTTATAAAACACATACAGTAAATAAAGTACAGTCCAGCTGTTTCAAACCACAGCTGCTTTCCCCGTGCGCATTGATTTTCTGAATCCATCACTAGCCAACCCGTTCTCATTACCAGGGCGTCAAATACCAACGCTTTGTCACGTACATCGGCGTTCAATACAGATGCACAAGGCACCCTTGAGCGCCGGTATGAGATGCACCGGGCTTTCCATTGACCAGAATGTAAACCCATCCACGTCAATACTATACGCTCAGAGAAATGCTGTGGTGACGTAGTTTAAAGAGCGAAAGAGACACACAGGACGGGCAGGAGGTGAGGTGGATAGGTCCAACCAACAAAAGGCCTTCATCCATGCAACCGCAGTTCGTGTTCCGTGCTTCACGTTACCATCAGCTGATCATTCGTGTTGCGTTCACAGTGTCCAGTCACATTTTCACTGTTCAAACGTAGTAGTTTTAAGACCAACCATGTTGTTTTTTTGCCTAAACCTAACTAAAGTGGTTTTGTCGCCTGAACCTAAGCAAGCGTTTTTGTTTAATTCACAACATTAAACACGTGTTTACTACAACCGAAAAGTAACGCCTAGGGAGTCAGGATGACAACGTGTTGCACTAGCAGCCATGACCGTTTCTTGTTGTGTGAGTAGACTACACAAGGTAGCCCGAGCAACACTCAACCTTCGAAAAGATTACGCTTTTCATTGAGAGAAAATTACTTTCTTTTTTTCCCTTCATGATTTCACTGTGCGCGCAGCCCCAGCCTCAGGTCATGGGAATAAAGTAAAAAAAATAGAATTACCGTTTTTACTTTTTTTCCCATTTGTTGTCATATCTGAAACAACCCAAAATGAACACTGTTGACTACTTGTTTACTATAAGCAAATGATTTAAACAGTGTTTGTATAGGAATGATTCTGTCCCAAGCTTTTTGATCCATATAAGCTGTTGATCACTTTAACCGCGATCACTACAGGAGGTTTCCACTGTATTTCATATCTCTGTGACAGTGTGTGTGTGTGTCTGTGTGTGTGGGGGGAGGGGGCATGTGTGCAATCCAGTGTATTCATTTACATGGTTGCTAACGGGGCTCATAGACAGGATTACACATGAGAATCACTGATATCAACCCTCAAAGCACGTCATCGGTGGAGGAGATCATAAATTACATTTGTATCTGCATTGTTTATCATTAATGTTCACCCATGGTGTTTAAAGTAGCTACCATTCGTATGAAACACATGCATTAATGCAGACTAAAAATATCTACAAATGGCCCCCAGGAGGGCAGCAAGGCAACTTCCAACTACTGACCAATTATAGCGTTGCTGAATCTCAATGGCTGTCAGAGGAAGCAGCATGGCGGCTCTACATTATCATCCATCTTTAATGAGACATTAAGCATTGAACCCTTGCTCTCTGTGCATCATCTGTACATGATGGGTCTACGCATGCTGTCATTCAGGGCTCAACGCTCGCTTGGCGCATCATCTTACAAACCTGGTGTCATTCTGAAATTGGCCTCGCTTGGTTCACGTCTAGATACATTTCAGAGCTTTCAGAGCACGCGGAACCTGAGCGAGACGGCACCTTCTGGGATTTCACTTTTGCGGGCATCAAACACGGCCGTAATTGACAGCTGGGCTATTCATTCTGCACAAGGTACCCTGGCAAATGTCAGAAGAAGTCAAGAGGTAAAATCATTGTGTAGCAGGCCCCGTTCGCTTTGTTGCTGAACAGGGATCAGCTTGTAGGCTGCCCTTCACTGTCAGTCAGACTTGGATTTCCCCATAAAAACATTTTATTAGTGTCTGGTGCTCACTTAACTAATACACACTGACTGGGATGCTGCCAAATGGGGTGCGATCTTCAGCATTGTAGTATGGTGGCTATGAAGGCCCATTGCTGGTACGCAGAGAGAAACCTGAGCCTGCTGTTAGCCTGCGAGGAGAATGACAATTAGCATATTAGCCTAGCCCCCTTGGAGGTTAATTGAGACAGGTTGCTGAGGGCAGCGGCTGCGGTGGTGGTGGTGGTGTAATCCTAACACTTTCCTATCCGTCTCGTATGTGCTTTGTATGTTCACCCACAGGGCCGGCACACAGAGCCATGTATGTTGCTAAGAGAGAGAGAGAGAGAGAGAGAGCTGATGTCTAAATAGGAAGCAGAAACACCGCCTGCTGAGATCTTTGAAGGTCACTGCCGAGTCCTCTACACACTCCCTCTCTCTCTCCGTCTCCATCTCCATCTCTCTCTCTCCCTCCCTGCATCAGTGCACACAGCTCAAAGCAACAATTATAACGTTAACCATGTTTTGATGTCCACGTATCAATGCTCCACTGGCTCCCCTGATTTCTGAGGGTGGGTGGTGGGCTGAGGGGAGGGGAGTGAAGCAGAGATGAGAAGAGAAGAGAGAGAAAGAGAGAGAGTGGGAGATGGCTGGCTCTGCCTGATAATCCGCACCAGAAAAGACTAGTCCCAGGGCTGTGCACGTGCTGCTGGCCTGTCTGGTTGCTGTGCCTCCATGCAATGGCATGGAAGGTTGGGACATTTCTAGTGTTTTAACACTTCTGTATGACGAACCTGAAATAAAAATGTGACTATATGGCTTAATATGAACAGAGTTTAATGTATAAAAATGGGGAGATAACCTCAGCAGTATTAAGACTATAGACAAACATAGCATGTGCATGTAGACTCTAAGTGTTATTGAACAATGAATGACAAGAATGCTTCTCACCTCTGTCACTCTCATGTTCAAAAACACAAGCATTTGCAAATTTGAGAAACACAAGTGAGCATGAAAATGAAGATGCAAATGACAACGTAAGTTACATATGCACCACAAACTAGTATGCAGTGGTACCATTGGCAGGAAGGTAAGGAAAATAATGTCATACTAGCTTGTCATGAAGGAGGTTAAATAACGCTCCAAACTTGGGCTAAATTTTGGCGAGGAAAAAAGAGGTCCTTTCACCTCTGACCTCAGGATATGTGAATGAAAATGGGTTCTATGGGTACCCATGAGTCTCCCTCCTCTTTACAGACATGCCCACTTTATGATAATCACACGCAGTTTTGTGGCAAGTCATAGTCAAGTCAGCATACTGACATACTGACAGCTGTTGTTGCCTGTTGGGCTTCAGTTTGTTGTTTATGTTATGATTTGAGCATATTTTTATGCTAAATGCAGTACCTGTGAGGGTTTCTGGACAATATTTGTCATTGTTTTGTGTTGTTAATTGATTTACAGTAATAAATATATACATACATTTGCATAAATCAGCATATTAGCCCACTCCTTACTACAAATCTCCCTTTAAGGTACATTTTGAACAGATAAAAAAATTTGATTCATTTGCGATTAATCGCAATTAACTATGGACAATCATGTGATTCATCGCGATTAAATATTTTAATCTAACCATTACGTATAGAGACATATCCACATGTGAGTATCAACACCTTTTCAAAATAACAATCTTAACTCTTCTCTCTAATCGTTGAAACTACTGCAATAGCTTTCAATGGCCTGGCTATAGGGAGAGCACCCAACCTACACACACACACACACACACACACACACACACACACACACACACACACACACACACACACACACACACCCTCTGATGTTAAGGACAACAACAGCTGAGGAAGAAAGCTGGTAGACTAGAAACCATAAGCCATGATCCAGCCCGGCACTAGCTAGCTATCTCCCTCCCACAGGCCTCCCTCGCCAGCTTAGCCTAGCCGGTCTCAACCAGCGGCTCTGTATGCAAATGGTTTTCCACTGCCAGTTTGACTAGGCGAGGATCCGGTGGCTTTAGACCCTATCACACACTTCCAATGATGGGAATGCCAGTCTAGCACTCTCCCCCCATGTGGAGCCAGGTATACCCTTCCCCTCTAACCTTTAACCTCTGAATAGCTGCTAGAGGCGTGGAAGTCCTTTTAATAGTCCGGTGACTGGCCAAAGAAGACATAACAGCATGACAGCAGGGGAGCACGGTTTGGGTACAAGGGGGGTTGACCTCTGCGTCTGCCTCATGATATACATAGTCTGGCGTGATATATGGCCTCTCCTTGTCTGTGGATTACCACCATACATCAGCGTGGCACACTACAGTTGTCCCTAGATGGCCATCAAATCAGGCCCAGAGAATTAGGGATTAGAGCCCTGAAAAGGGAGGATCTCCACTGAAGAATAACTCATGAGTCACACATTCCATATTAGGGGAGTATGAGCAAAGAAAGTTAATGCTGCCCAGAGCGAGTTTGTAAAAAGCTTATATTAAACCGACTGTGTGTTGCTGCTTTCCTCGGTTTTCTATCATTGTGAACTGAATATTTTTGGGTTTTGAACGGTTGATTTGACAAAAAAAGCCATTTCAAGAGGTCACCTTGCGCTCTGGGAAGTTTCAAAGAGCATTTTTTAACAATTTACAGACTGAATAAATTATCAATTAATCAACAAACGAATGAAAATATTAGGGCTGTCAAAGTTAACGCGATAGTAACGTGTTAAAGCAAATTCATTTTAACGCTGCTAATTTCTTTAACGCAACTTGCAATGTTTTGGTTTCAGTTTTAAAGCTAGATTAAAGATAGTGGCATCATAGGAAACTAGAAAACCTAAGGAATCCATTGGTACCAAATAGAGGTAGAGGGCCAAATGAATAAGAAGGGGTTTCCCAGCAGAGACCAGTCTTGTCTAGCTACCGAATTCTCAGACCGTGGCTCCTTTGGGGGAACACGAGGGAGACCTGAAGGACAATGACAGATGAAGATGCTTTGGGACAGGGGAAAGGGAGGGAGGAAGATGGAGAGAGCGATAGGCGACCAATGAAAGGGGGAAAGAGAAGACAGAGGGGAAAAACCAACATATGCAAACCAATACAGATAAGATCAAAAGGGCTGTGAAAGTCAACTAAACTTAAAGTAACTTGCATTACATTGGTACCAACCATGTCATACTAGCCTGTCGGGAAGGAGCCTTAATAACGGTCCAAACATATGCTCAATTTTGGCGAGTAACAACTGGCATGGCCATTTTCAAAGGGGTCCCTTGACTTTGACCTCAAGATATGTGAATGAAAATGGGTTCTATGGGTACCTACGAGTCTCCCCTTTACAGACATGCCCACTTTATGATAATCACATGCAGTTTGGGGCAAGTCATAGTCAAGTCAGCACACTGACACACTGACAGCTGTTGTGCCATGTTGTGATTTGAGCATATGTTTTTATGCTAAATGCAGTACCTGGACAGTACCGGACAATATTTGTCATTGTTCTGTGTTGATAATTGAGTTCCAATAATAAATATATACATCCATTTGCATGAAGCAAGCATATTTACCTACTCTTATGTTGATAATCTCCTTTTAAGGTACATTTTGAACAGATAAAAAAGGTGTGATTAATTAGCAATTAATCACGATTAACTATGGACAATCATGTGATTAATCGTGATTAAAAATTTTAATCGATTGAAAATGTCTTTGGTTGCAGCCCTACTCCTGATAAGAGGGCTGGGGACAAGCATGCGTGCTGTGGTGGAAACTGGTCACGCTTTGCCCCGGGACAGCTGTGAGGCATGCTCACTCCCAGCAAGTGTCAACAACACATGACAAGACACATGCGACTTCAACCACTGGCCACAAGAACATAGTAGTCCTCCTATACACGCATTCCTGACATGACATCGGAAACTATGAAGCTTACATAAGTACAGCCGTATGTGCACAGCGAGTCTTTATCAAGTGTTTTGTGTTATCCAGTGGCACTCATGTACTCATTTCATCAGGTTTTATTTCATCAATTAGCTCCTGGATTTCAATAAGCTCACGTGGGCCGAGCCGGGCCGAGTTAGGCTGAGGGTAGTGAGAGCGACAGCTGATGTCAGGGTGTGTGCTCTACGCTGCTCTGGCGAAATGCAGCTGGTCCGTTGCCAAGCAAAAACGAACACACAGGCTCACAACAGTTCCTCTCTGCAGGCACCTCCGCAATCCATTCCACTTAAAAAGGTAAGTGCAGTGATGAGTGTCCCAGCATACCTCGTTCACTCTGCCATAGATTCGGCTTTTCCTTGTCACATATGGGCGGACACAAAATGTAGACGCAGACTCAAACACTGAGGCGAGTTTCAAACTCCGGTTTGATTAATTGCTCTGCAGTGAAAGCAGAGCCGTCGTGCATGAAAATCAATAACAATTCTTCAATTATGGAAATGCTTTGTGATGATATAAATTCAACCAAGGCTGCCATATCTCATTAGATGGATGATCATAAGATGGATTTGTCCTTATGGTTTAAAAAAAAAACAGATTTAAAGAATTTTCACCTTTACACTTAGTGTTAGTAGTTAAAGGGCGGATCCATTTGCGTTTTGTTGCATTTCTTTTCAGATGGAAACGTCCATTTAGCCTTTGACGTAGGTTAACAAAGTATGCTAATAGAAGCTAATCAATAAGGTTATGAATAATGTGAACGCTAGCACCGGCAGAGTCAAAGTTAGCTGTGCTAAGTTTGTAAATAACTGAAAGGTTCGGATTTAAAAAAAAAAATAATAATACTAATAATGGACCCACCCTCTAAGTGCTAATAGGTTTGCTTTATCATGAACCCTCTAACTGCAGACTGACAAGGACCAGAGAAAATGGAGCCTCGGCACCAGATGTGTCCTCACCCCACCTCGTTATTAGTCGCATCACAGGAGCAGAGTCTGGCCTTCAGTGAGGAGAACCAAGGCACAGCACATCAAACTCTCATTAGATAAGATGAAACTTTAATGATCCCCATGATTGCCATGGGGACACTGGGCGGTTGCAGCTGCAAGCAAACATGAGCTAAATACAAACGATCTCGGAAAAAAAAAAAGAGGAAAATAGCAGTTTCAATATGAATATTTGTTAAAAAGAAATGTATAAGCCAAGATATAATGTGTCAAAACAAAGTAATGTTTACAGCATTAAGACAGAAGCAGAATAGTAAACATCTAAGAGTACATTGTAGAGGCGGAGCAGGTACTGTACTGGAGCTCCATCAACCCTCTTGTTGAGCTGTTTGGACAGAAACAATCGTACAATCCTGACGGCTGTTGGCTCCAAAGTGCACATAAAACACTCCATGTTGCACCTTAAGGGGGTGAGGGGGAGGCTGTTGTACCGAGGTGAGGTGGGAGGTGTATTTTCGTAGTCCTCATTTATATCTCACCATAACACAGCGATACAATGTGTATAGTTTGGTGCTTGGATTGAAACTCCTGACAGTCCACTCTGACTTGGCTTGTCCAGCGCCTCTGTACTGTCAGTTCAGACTAGTTTACAGCAGATGTGTACTACACTATACCCACTCACTCCTGGTACTATTAAGAGTGAACCATCTCCCTCCTTACTGCTTTATGACAGGTGTCAGTTCCTCCTCTTACTGATGCACAGCTGCAGACAGACAGAAGTTGTCTTCTACATACCTGTAGTGTACAAAGTAACACAAACTAGTAGTGTCGACCCTCAGCTACATTATAGCAACATGACAATATCACTTAGTCAGCAGGCAAATCAGGGTAACCGATCAGTCACATCATTTTACACATAGGCTTTAGTGCATATTATAAGTTATTGTTAATAACATTAGCTGGTATTACTAATTAAACAGCTCACAAAGCCAGAAATTAGGGCTGCAACTAACGGCTATTATCATTGTTGATTAATCTGTCGATTATTTTCTGGATTAATCGATTAGATCAGCGTTTCCCAAAAGCCCAAGATGACGTCCTCAAATGTCTTGTTTTGTCCACAACTCAAAGATATTCAGTTTACTGTTATAGAGGAGTAAAGAAACCAGAACATATATTCACATTTAAGGAGCCGCAATCATATATATATATATATTACATTACATTATATTTAATATGATTTTATATAATATATATTTATAATAGTTGCCTATTCATTTTCTGTAGATGGATTCATTTGGTAATCGACTTTTTGTTTCAGCTATAACAAAAATAATTGTTTAAAATAACTAAAAATTCCACCCTGTCGCACATAACAAAAAAACACAACAATAAACTAAGGGTGAGTGATTCGAACAAAAAATTCTTAGAAAGATAAATATCAGATTTACAGATTTTTTACTTTCTTATACGTCAGTGCCTGTATTTCCTTTCTCATATTTGCTCAATTCGGATATCTTCGCACTATCTAATTCAAGTATGTTGAGTTAAAGATACTGGGCAGTTGACTGATTGGTTAGATTTTATGCAAACATTTATTGGAAACTGCAATATGAGTTAGTATATTTTGATAAAAGATTCATGATGTTATTAGTTTGAATAATTCGGTTCATTCCCCAGCCCTAACAGACCATGTCCGGTATTTCTAATTTTTTATAATAAAGCCATGCTTTCACAGAGCCATTCATGTTTGAATAGAGATCGGTGCCACAAACGCAAAGCCTCTATACTCCTCCTCCCCACGCATCCCAAATAACAGAGGCATCATATAAGACCTCCTGGAGGTGGCATGACGCAGAGTAGATAACTAGACCATTAGATAACCATACAGCAGTGAAGCAGCACAGCACAGAAAACGGCACAAAACTAAACATTCAGCAAGACTACAACACCATGGGGGAGGGAATATAGAGCAGGCGTATACGCTAACAAGCCTTGCAACATGGCAGTGGTTTCCTCCACTTCAGTATCACTTCAGTGGCTGTGCTTCCATTTCTGTCAGTCATGCATATGCATTAGCATTGTCTTGAGTGAGTCTTTCCTTTAGTAGGAAACCCCCTTATTTAGAACGTGTGAAGTCTGGAAACACTGTGCACTGTGAGTGAAATAATGAAGCTCATCCAGACAGCCTGAGAACTGGTGTTTGCAGAGGGAGGTACTGTAGGGGAAAATCGAATTACAAATGTGGTTGATATGTGGTTTAAAAATGGCATTTGAGCAGCACTCTGGAACACCCTGCAGATAAATGATGCCATAAATGTTGCCATTACTAGCACAGTGTTAGAAAAATCAATATTGGTTCGGGTTTTTTTATTATTTTATGTTGCTTTTTTAGTCCTCCCTGGAGACAGCATCAGAGCTATAAAACATTGTTTTGTTTGTCTGCAATACAATCCCGTCTTGTTTTAGAAAGACAGAAGTAAAAATGGTGATTATACCCGGTTCCCTGAACTTGTCACCACCAGACCACGGCCTTTAAACTGCACATTTTTCTTTGCATCCACTAATCTCATTCCTTCTTCCAGTTATGATGTCCATATGACCCACGACCTCTCCCTTACACTCCCGACAGAGGAGAGGGCCATTTAAAAGAATTAGGACACAGCTGTGTGTCAATGGCAGAGCACGGGAGGACACTATGCAATGCAACACCCCCCTCTCAAACCCTTTGTCACCCTCACACCCCGTGTTTCCACTTCCTCCTGTGTATCTCTCTCTCAGAGTTTCCACCTCTATTTCCTTGTGTCTGATTCCAGGTTCACAGTATATACTGCCAGAGAAAGCCCATAACCCCCTCTCACCCCTCCACGCCAACTATGCATCCTGTTTCTGACACATGCCAAGTTAGTCGGCCGGCCGCACCAGTCAGCTGAACACAGATCCAGTTTCCCCCTTCTTAATACTCCTAACAAGCCTTTTCCCTCCGCAGCCAAGTGTCAAGCCTACCAAAGTCACATAACGGGATGGCTGGGCTCTGCCTTCTTCCACACAACAGCAACACAACAGCTCAGAAACGGAGCACAAACAGAGACAGTGTGTTCGTTTTTCACCGTTTCTCGTTCGTTTACAAGAGATGAGACGCAACCAGATATACCCACCAGCAGTCACAAGATGGATCCCTCATTATATTTCCATGGTTTACTTTCATCACTTTCTTAGCAACATGGTGAGAAGTACGAAGGATGGCATATGGTTCGGTGCCATTTCTGATACTGGGATCCATGAGCAGACAGCCAAGTAGTAGTCTAAATAGTACACTGGGCAGAGTTACGTCTCAGTGTAAATAAGAGACGTTTATGATGATGGTGATGGGATGCTTTTTTGTCAGCAGACTTGAAAATAATCTGAATCCCAGAGGTCTGATTGCACTGTATTCATATGGAAAACATCTAACAAACAGCACTAGCATTTTTTCCTTATTTTTCAAAAATTCTGATTTTGGCTATTAATAAAAGTGTGATTTTTCATGTGATCTAAAAATTCCAAAGTTGTACTGTTAGATACTTGCCCAACGTATGTCCGTATCAAATTTCAAGACTTTTGACCAATCACAACAAATGTTGTGGCATTTTTCCTTATCATACTAGGTTCAAGGTTCTTTATTTGTCATATGTCAATTCCAGCAAAGCAGTCATTGGCAATGAAAAATCTTTGGTCTTTGGTTCCTTCAACAATGCTCATAAAATGTGTTTATAGAAAAGGGGAAATCACACAAGTAAATGTAAAAGCAATATGATAATCTAAGGCATAACATAGTGGAGTTCAAATAAATATAAACTATACTATACTATTTTACTAAATATAGTATTTGGGCACATATGGGTTAACTCTGATATGTAAATATCTACTTGTGTTTTTCAATATGCAGCCATTAGCCTGGCTGGACAATTCAAAAGAAAATAAAGCAAGCCTTAACTCATTTCATGTCCTATCCAATATCTAGGGCCAACACAGCTTAATTGAACATATCTGCTATAGTGGATTTAGTTTTGTGCATATCGGTGAGTGTGGGGCTGAGAACTATGATTGAAATCCAAATATCACAACACTATTTACAAGAATATCTTTCAGACATCAATTTATATGGCATAAATGTAAGCAAAACCTATGTTCAATGGCATTAACTGTGTTTCACTGTTGTGCAAAAGTCTTCACAAATGTAAAATAAAACCTTCCTTTACCAACTCATTTTGTTAAATCTAAAGATGCACTAAAAACCAAACCCAATGACCCCAAATTGCATCTTACAGCATTCAGCATTGCGGAGCAATGAAGGCAATTTTTTCTGCTGTTATTGCCAGTTAAGGATGATGACTCTATGCCCACGTCTCCCGCCTGTCATAATAGCAAATAAAATGGGCAGAAAAAGGTCAAGGCCACGGAAAGGACATGGCAGAAGAGCAGCAGGAGGGACACAGCTCATCCATTTGAATTGGACACAATCCAAACATATCAAAGGAAGAGGAAGCTCTCTCTCTCTCTCTCTCTCTCTCTCTCTCTCTTCCTTCCATCACTGTCACTACATCCTCTTTCCAACACCTTTTTTGCTTAACACACTTGCCATTATTGGATTTTTTTCCTATATTAAAATATAAAAATGTTTTCTCATTCCAAGCAAGAAATAAAACAGGCCGTTATTTTGCACACTCTAAAAGCAACATCACCTTTTTCTGCTCATCGCCCCTCTGCTCAGCCAGGGTACCACTTGCACTACACACAAGCGTGTGTGAGTCATGTATGAAGCGGGCTTTAATAACACATGTGAATCAGCCGTGATTCATCGTTAAAGCAGGTCACCCTCTTTTTTCATCCTGTTTCTATATCGGTCCTGCAGACAGGTTACTTTCATCGTGCCACAAACACATTCATCATGCAGCAACAAAAAAAAACAAAAACACATTACAGCAACCACAGAATAGAAAAAAAAAACAGAAAGCTGGGAAGAAGACATGATGTTTCCAGGGACTTGATGTTGCAGAGTTGTTGCATACATACTATGAAAAGGGACAGCCTTGATGGCGTTGGTGTCAGCATGAGAAAGTCCCAATGGGCTTCATTATTAGGTCTCACTGGTGGAATGTGCAGCATCATATAGTTCACCCCAGAAGTCAAGGCTATACTTTGATGTAGGCAAAATTAAAAAAATGAAGGAACTGCTCCTCCTCTCATCCCACCCATATATCTGTCATGCAACACCACCCACATCCATTCAAGAGTGGGAGCTGGTAAACACAGCCAACAGGATAATAAACAACCATATTCAAAGGGATGCACTTGGGCACTTCACTGGTGCAGATGATGAGGAAAGTCATCAAACTCAGTGTCACACAATAAAGGGCCATTACGCAAGAAGTGTCACATAGGAAAAACACAGTATATATGTGTGTGTGTGGAAAAATGCCACAACATTTGTTGTGATTGGTCAAAAGTCTTGATATTTGGTACGGACATACATTGGGCAAGTATCTAACAGCACAACTTTGGAATTTTTAGATCACATGAAAAATCACACTTTTATTAATAGCCAAAATCAGGATTTTTGAAAAATAAGGAAAAAATGCTAGTGTTGTGTTTGTTAAATGTTTTCCATATGAATCCAGTACAATCAGACCTCTGGGATTCAGATTATTTTCAAGTCTGCTGACAAAAAAATCATCCCATCACCACCATCATAATAAACATCTCTTATTTACACTGAGACATAACTCTGCCCAGTGCACTATTTAGGCTATTACTTGGCTGTCTGCCTCCTGTCATCTTGTTAAATGCTCATGGATCCCAGTATCAGAAATGGCACCGAACCATATGCCAATCCTTCGTACTTCTCACCATCTTGCTAGGAAAAGTGATGAAAGTAAACCATGCAAATATAATGAGGGATCCATCTTGTGACTGCTGATGGGTATATCTGGTTGCGTCTCATCTCTTGTAAACGAAGGAGAAACGGTGAAATATGTTTATGATACAACCACACAAACTGATTTTTTTTAGCAGCCATAATACCTTGTGTTTGACGTTGCAGTGGCAGCAAACAGTCCACATGTATAGAAGTCAAGGCTACTTTGATGTAGGCAAAATTAAAAATGAAGGAACTGCTTTCCTCTCATCCCACCCATATATCTGTCATGCAACACCACCCACCTCCATTCAAGAGTGGGAGCTGGTAAACACAGCCAACAGGATAATACACAACCATATTAAAAAGGGATGCACTTGGGCACTTCACTGGTGCAGATGATGAGGAAAGCTATCAAACTCAGTGTCACACAATAAAGGGCCATTACGCAAGAAATGTCACATAGGAAAAACACAGTATATCCTCCTGGGAACCGAGTAAAAAAGTCTTCCAATTACTTTTTTGTGTGATTTCCTTCCTATTTAGGGTTAAAAGGAAATCTTACAATTTAGGCTTTTTGAACTTCATTTTTTATTTTACAGCATGTCCACTGTAGTGGACCACAGGACCATTTCAGTGTGAAAAGACTTAAAAAGATGAACAGATTATGGCCGTAGAGTGATATTAAACCAAGAATACATTCAACTTGATTAAAAAAAAAAACACATGCCATATCACTGGAAAGCCCATGATGTCCTCTTTACAATACACCAGGAGTTGATGGAGTAAGTCAAAAGAGTAAGAGGATATACATGTGGATAAATTGTCCACTACAGAGGACACATGTCAATGGGCTGGGTCTCAGGAGGATATACTGTATATGCGCATCAGAGGTTATGTATATGGTACATCCACAATTTTTTAGCAGCCATAATACCTTGTGTTTGACGTTGCAGTGGCAGCAAACAGTTCACATGTATAGAAGTCAAGGCTACTTTGATGTAGGCAAAATGAAGGAACTGCTCCTCCTCTCATCCCACCCATATATCTGTCATGCAACACCACCCACCTCCATTCAAGAGTGGGAGCTGGTAAACACAGCCAACAGGATAATAAACAACCATATTCAAGGGATGTACTCTCAGAACACTTGAATTACAATTTGCTGAAAGGTTATTTTGGATTTTTTGCCCAATGATGCCAAAAATATACTGCCTACCCCTCGCTTTAACCTAAACCTATAACCTTACCCTAACCCTAAACCAAGTCCTCACCCTAAAATATAATGATTTACGTTTATAGGGACGTGCATTTTGTCCCCATTTGGAGAAGGCGAGTCCCCACAATGTAACTTTGTAAACCGCTTTATGTCCCCACAACATGGGTAATACACAGTCTTGTGAATGTCCTTCCAATTCAATTACTGTAATACACTTACACTTCCATCTCACATATTAGGTCAAAAACAGGTGTGGATTGGTGATGACGGTGAGGCATGACCAACAGTGGTTTATGGCAGATGCCCCCCTCAAAACAACCATATTCAAAGGGATGCACTTGGGCACTTCACTGGTGCAGATGATGAAGAAGCCATCAAACTCAGTGTCACACAATAAAGGGACATTACGCAAGATGTGTCACATAGGAAAAACACAGTGTATGGGTGATAGTATATAACTGTTTGTTTTAGCAGCCATAATATAATATAATGTGTTTGACGTTGCAGCGGCAGCAGACAGTCCACATATATAGAAGTCAAGGCTATACTTTGATGTAGGCAAAATTAAAAATGAAGGAACTGCTTTCCTCTCATCATGGGACATGCAACACCACCTACCTCCATTCAAGAGTGGGAGCTGGTAAATACAGCCAACAGGATAATACACAACCATATTCAAAGGGATGCACTTGGGCACTTCACTGGTGCAGATGATGAGGAAAGCCATCAAACTCAGTGTCACACAATAAAGGGCCATTACGCAAGAAGTGTCACATAGGAAAAACACAGTATATATGTGTGTGGAAAAATGTCCACTACAGAGGACACATGTCAATGGGCTGGGTCTTAGGAGGATATATGCATATCAGAGGTTATGTATATGATACATACCACAAACTGATTTTTTTAGCAGCCATAATACCTTGTGTTTGACGTTGCAGTGGCAGCAAACAGTCCACATGTATAGGAGTCAAGGCTACTTTGATGTAGGCAAAATAAAAAATGAAGGAAACCCATATATCTGTCATGCAACACCACCCACCTCCATTCAAGAGTGGGAGCTGGTAAACACAGCCAACAGGATAATAAACAACCATATTCAAAGGGATGCACTTGGGCACTTCACTGGTGCAGATGATGAGGAAGCCATCAAACTCAGTGTCACACAATAAAGGGCCATTACGCAAGAAGTGTCACATAGGAAAAACACAATGGTTATGTCTGATGATTTTTTTTTAGCAGCCATAATACCTTGTGTTTGACGTTGCAGTGGCAGCAGACAGTCCACATGTATTTGAGGGTCCTCCACAGCAGTATGATGAAGAGACCCCCGAAGAACGTCACCATGGAGGAGGCGAGGAATGCCCACCACATGCGCTGGCCATTGTTGTCGCAGGGCACCTCGGACGAGAACGGGATGACGACGTCTACCATCTTGGAGATTAAGATCGAGGAGTCCGGATTTCTACTGTGACTATTGATGCTGCTTGTCCTCATAGAGCTGTCGCTTCCATGGGGGACGGTGCCACCTGCCTCGGCTAGCATCGAGGAGCCTTGGAGGAGGAGAGCCTGCTGTGCCAGCGTCCACAGCCACACTCACCAGCCATATTTGCTTGGGGAAAAAAAATAAAATAAAATTCTTGAGCTGTGTGTCTTCACCCACCACCGATTATTGAGTTCTGTGTGTTGTTGTTTTTTTAACAGCCTGTGAATTGTTTGACAGCGTGAGACAGCGCACACGCGAACCGGACAGAAATAGCAGGTCGGTGGCCCTTGGAGAGAGGCATTTAAATCCGCAATAGCGACGAACGAAGCTTTTTAACAGTCTGATGAGGAGGTTTCTGGCTCCATGGCGGAGACGGCGCGTCGTGTGCCGCCCGTCGAGGCGTGCCAATGAATGATGCGTCTGGTTGTTGTGGTGGTGGTGGGAATAAACACGGTGAGGAAATGTTTGCCTGTGAGGCGACCTCTCTTTCTCTCTTCTAGCCGTCTTCCATTCAAGGGATCCTGTCGATGTGGGAGAAGTCGATCGATCGATTTCACTTTCTTTTACGCGTCAATCGACGCACGGAGAAAAAAAGACGCACAGAGATGATTTAAGTGTCCAGCTGTCTCCAGACGACACGATGTCGCGGTGCGTTTTCAGTTGTCAGTTCTGCGTAAAAAGCAGCGGAGCTCGGGTGGATGGCACCGTCTCCTTTCAGTCCCCCCGCAGCCCTGGCACGGCACGGCATAGAGCGGAGCGGCCAGCTGAGAGAGAGAGAGAGAGAGAGAGAGAGAGAGAAGGAGAAAGAGAGAGAGAGAGAGAGAGAGAGAGGGAGAGAGAGAGAGCGTCTGTCAGATCCGCTCCAGAGGAGAGAGAGTGAGATTTACAGGTAGGAGGGCGGAGCGCAGCGCTAATAATAATAAAGATGGACAGAGACCGCGACGTTTTATTCCAG
>CAKAOH010033786.1:0-34032 GCA_916701665.1 Sebastiscus tertius
CGAGCTGGAGCCTTGCCGTCTCTGAGCAGCTGTCAATCACTCACAAAGTCCGATCAAACGGTCAAACTAGGCAGCCTATTTCTCACCTGAAATGTTTTCAGAAACATTTTGTGGTGTACTGTTTAGCTGTCAAATGAGAAAGTTAGTGACCCGGCAGCCATGTTGAGATCTGTTGAGGAAATACCAAGCACAGCCCACCAGCCAGAGCACAGCCAATAGGATCGCTCTCTCTGAAATGACCTGCGATTGGCCAAAGTCTCCTGTCACGGGCTAGATTTTTTAAAGCCTGAAAACAGAGCCATGAGGAGGTGCTGAAGTCTAGTTTTTTCTCAGATCACTTGAATTACAATATGCTGAAAGGTTATTATGGAATTTTTGCCCAATGATGAAAAACTTTCTGCCTACTGAAGCTTTAAATAAATTGTTTACAAAATGGATGTGTTAATAAAATCATCATATTGGTCCATTTTGGGTTCAAACACAGCACATATCAGTATGATGTAAAATCATGAAAGTCACCATATCACATTTACATTTTCTGTCAATCAGCGATAACTCAATTGTTTTAATTTTAAACCAAAGGGATTAAACTACAAATTCCTTATACCTACACAGAACTTCTTATAACTGCAGATGGGTTAATGGTTTACAACCAATTATATCATAATATATGTCTCATTATGAGGTTTTATACTTTTATATAAGGCTAGTCCATAAACGCAAATATTGGAAATGTGTCGAACACAAAGTGAAGATTAAAAATCTGAATGATCATTTAATTAAGGAAAATCCATATCATTAATAAAATAACTAATTAACTAACTAACTAATCAATCCATGTCCCCTGTTTAAGTCTGCTCTCTTCAGTGTTTTTTTTTCACACTTTGCCATCTGTAAACCAAATCACTGCTAAAGGAGGATAAAATGTGTAAAAGGAAGTTTGAGAGGCAGCAGATGATGTTTTTTTAACTACACAGTTTAACGCATAAACAATACTGTGTTGAAAAATAATCTCATCCCATCATATAAGGATAAAAAAAAAAAAAAACAACCAGCTCACATTTGTCAGCCCAGTTTGTGTCCTGAGATTGAGCTGCTGTCCTCAGTCATGTGTGCCAGCTCCATCTGACCTTCATTGCAATGGAAATAAATCACATATAAAGTCTAAATGTGTTACTCCGTAGTTAGTGTGTAACCACAAAACAGAGAATGCACAAGACTGTGAAATTAGAAATCCAGTCCTGACGACTACACATCATCGTTTGTTACACTGTTTGGTCCTTCAGGCACCATGGAAATGTCATGTGAGAAGCACATTTTGGATTTTATTATACCTTCATAAAGACATTGTTATCTCCAATTATCATAGCAATCCCTAATATTTTTAATGTTTACATCCTATTTTAGGGTTCAAATATTCATTATAAATTCATAAAGGGATTACTTTTCCTTATTTTACTTTATTTTACCTCCAATATGTTTGTTCATAGGAGGTCAGAGAGGCTACAGCATAGTGAGAGAGCTCCCTATGTGTGTTTGTAATCCTGTATCCACTTACTACCAATCAAAGCTCCATTACTACTGCGTTTTAAGGCATTAGAGATGTCAACATTGTTAAGGCATGTGTATTGTTTTCTCAGTCAGGGAAAATTAGAAAATGAATTCCTCTGGGCTGAAGTGAAGCGTGTTCACGAGGAGCATATGTAAGTGAGGGCGGCGCGCATGGTTGGGGGTCAGAGGGTGGGTGTCTGTGTGCTGAGGGAAGGTGGTGGTGGTGGTGGTGGTGGTGAAAGGGGAGGGTAGGGGGGCAGGGGTGGGGATGCCAAATTGTGCTCAAGTCACCGGCGGATCGTTTTCTCTGAGACAGCTGAATTGTGGGAAAAGAGGAAGCCCGGTGGCTCTGCCATTTGTTTTGCTTGCCGCAGCCCCTCGCCCAGACATGCTGAGTACATACTGATTAAAGACGCAAACACACACTTTTTCTATCGGACGCATCACTGTTAACATTGTGGCCGAAATTACTCCTGTGGCCTCTGCAAACTGCAATCCATGACTTTTTAACAGGATGTTGTGGTGCAGGTATGAAAGGAAAAGAACAAGCACATGAATTTAGGGAAACACTGGCATTTTTTTAGCTAAACCATAGTATGTCCATTGTGTGCTCGTATAGTAGTAACTTTTGACCTTATACAAAGAATCTCCTCTCTCTTTACCTCCCCCCTTCATCCCCTCCTCTCTCCATCCCTGGCAAGGAAATGGCAGCTCCAGCGTAGTGGAGAGCAGTTATGGCATTAGGACAACAGAGGCGTGGCTGGCCTTAAATGAGGGGACAAATTGTAGTGCAAGGAGGAGGCGGAGGGCCAGCAGTGGCACATGGGAGGTGGCCCCCAAGCAGCCCATGCGGGGTCAAGCCGGCCCCCCTGCCATGTGAACAGGAAAGGTGTGTGAACTTTTGCCTTGTCCCGCTCAGTCCATCATCCAGCAAATGGAGCACATCAGCCACACTGGGGGAGAGGGCCTGGCTGGGGTGGTAGGAGGTGGGTGGTGGGGGTAGGTGCACACCTCACACAGGCTCCCTTTGTGCTCAGGGCAGGGGTTTGCATTACTATGGGGTTGGGGGGGGGGTCAGCTGCAAACTGCAGTAAGAGAGATGGGCGGGGTGTATGGGAGCAACACAAGGAGGAGACCATACTGTTGGAGCAATTACCACTTGGTCATTATCACGCTCCAACAGATGATCATCTATCTTCTCGTTGAAGGTGTCACCTGGTCTTCATTTTCTCCTCAGTAACCATTCATTATATTGTGAGCCCAGGTCCTTTCTCTCCTCCATCCAGTGCAGCTTTGCACGGTTTGACTTGTCAAACACAGGTGTAACTAATAACGTTAATAATGGCCGCATTACATGTGGTTGTGCCATGCTGGCTCCCTTGCATGGCCTACTGGCACACCTTAATGGAACATGGGCGTAATAAATGTTATTTATTAGGCTTTTCTTGCTATAACAACTCAATCTTAAGATAGTCAGACACTGTACTGTATATAATAAACCTGATTTTAACACCAAATTGGTTGCTGCAACTCATTTTTTAATTGCTGTCTTTTGACTTGAGTTTGAGGAGGATCACAACAATGATTAAATCAACAATCAAAGATCTGGCTGTTGGATGATCGCATGGTTTTTCTTAATTATCTATTGTGAAAATATTGGGCCATATTCATTGAAGTTTGCAATACTATGCAAAGCTTGGGTTGCATTATTAACTTATTCATTAAATGAGAGATTTAGATTGATCCCACAAAGAAAGCTTATAGCAAGCACTGATCCAGTCTCACTCTTACATACACAAACATAACCGTTTCCATCTTTACTTCCGTTTGCATTTAGTTCACACATCCACGTCCTTGTATCACATACGTTTAAGAAAACTGATATTGTAACTGACTATTCTGAGATTTGAGTAAATATAGCCGACCAGGCTGCGCTACTTCCTCCCAATGGGAGCTGAGTGGGAGTTCAAACAGATTTAGAGGAACCGTTAAAAACAGAATATTTTAAGATGTTTATTATTCCGGAATAGCTGTCAAGATATTTCAGTGAATTTCCTACGATGTGGCCGTTTATAGCTTACACTGTTGTCATCGTTCCTATTCAGCAAAGCTGCCGTCATTGATGGGAAAAAGTATCCATGAATTACCTGATCAGATTTGTTTCTACAGAAAACTAAGTATCAGCTTTTAATGTGTCTAACTTGAACAGCCAGCTTGCAAAAGACCCACTAAGGTGTAAAAGGACTCTTCTGTTCAGTGAGAATCAAAGAAGCTGTTTTTACTTCATAACCAATCAGCAAATATGAGAGCAAGCGTGAGGGGGCAACTGAAGAAGGGGGGATTAGGGATTGGAGACTGATACATTAATCATGAACCAATAATAAAATAAAACACCCAGTATAACACTCAGATTTCAAATTACAGTATATCTTGTATTATTAATGAAACATCTTTTTCTCTAATTAAAAAAAGGTAGATTAATAGTATATCTTCGGGCTTTTTCATTCAGCTTTTAGTACCAACAAAGAAAAAGATCTTTAGAAAACCTGATTGTGAAATTTCATCCTGTGATCTAATTAAGATGTCACTAAGTGGATAGAATATTGAAGGGAAAAAGCCACAGATTTTGTCAATCTCTACGATTGATTTAATTAACTGCAAATCTCTTGCTGTGACCCCTGTAATCCTGTTTTTTTGCCTTTTTTCACCCGGTAAAAATTAAAGTTTAACTATAAATAGAGGTGGATAATGCAGTTGACCCGAGGGGTTAATTCTCAGGCTTTTGGATGCTTTCATCCCCTGGAGGCCCTCGGTCCACGCTCTCCTCAGGTTACATTACCATGAACTCGAGAACCACCGCGAGGAAATGAGTTCATATGGAGAAATGAAGCCAGGATTTGGTCTGCTCGGGCACCTTTGTAGGCACTCCCAACATGAGAGGCCGGGAACAGGCTGGGCCTAAGTCCCGATTAATACCCTGATTCCACACAACGTCATGAGGTCAGTGGGAATTCAAATAAAGAGAGGAATCGTGGAATAAAGGGGAGTGAATCGCCGAACTGAGCACGACAGACACGACGGCTTTGTTAGAATGTGTAGTAGCTTTCCTTTGTCAACACCTGTCAGAAAGAGAGACAAACTTACATGTCTAGAAACTTAAATGAAATGTCTCAATTAATACCAGATGAAAGGGCTTGTTGAGTCCCTGAGCTGTGTCCGTGCACGCCGCCGAGCCAGCAGCTTTGCTGACTAATTGCTCCTTTTACATAATCCTAAAAATGTTTTTACATAATCTCAAATGCTGTTTACACATGAAAACTCCACAGGATTAATGTTATAACGTGCTTCACAGTGCCAGGATAAATATACATCTTATGCGACGGACCCGACTGTTTCAGCATTTATCTTTCTACATTTGTTCACCTAATCAAAATACAGTTGGATAAATAGATATATGTGGCCTGAGTACACATACAGAAGTCAGTCAGCCAGTATTTATTTGCACATGTTGGTGACACTTAGGACCTGAGGCCATAGGATTTATGTCACACTGATATGTTATATGCATCACGTTCACACACCGCACACTACACATACTCACAGTGTACAAACAAACACACGTGTGCGCACCATCACATTCGCTCTGAATTT
This sequence comes from Sebastiscus tertius, assembly GCA_916701665.1. Classification (NCBI taxonomy): domain Eukaryota; kingdom Metazoa; phylum Chordata; class Actinopteri; order Perciformes; family Sebastidae; genus Sebastiscus; species Sebastiscus tertius. The sequence goes on from CAKAOH010033786.1 coordinate 5,203, forward strand.
TTTTGTGTAAAAGCACTGATTGCCTGAGCAGCTGAGCTAAGCTGAGGTCTGGAAGCTCCATTTTAAACTGCTACTGTGGTGGACCTGAGGGTAAAAGTGCCTCCGGGTGGTGAGCTCTGGGGAAAAAGGCCACTGAAGGTTTGTTATAGTGGACATCAAGTAACACATGGCCATCCTAACTTCTTGGTAGGCGCAAATTTTTAAACTAAAATCACAGTTTTAAATCCTTAAAGGAACACTAGGGATCTATTGGCAGAAATGGAATATTATATTATTAAGTATGTTTTCATTAATGTATAATCACCTGAAAATAAGAATCGTTGGGTTTTCGTTACCTTAGAATGAGCTGTTTATATCTACATAGGGGGCGGGTCCCTTCTTCACGGAGTCCGCCATCTTGCATTGCCATGTTTCAACTGTAGCCCAGAACGGCCTGGGCCGGAGTCAATAATGTTACCGCCGCTCTCTCTTTCTTACTTCACCACTCACTTCCCATGTACACACACACTCTACGAACTGGCTCTGCTCCAAATGACCTACAAATGGCTCTAGAGAGTTTTGCGTCAGCCACCGTAGATCTTCCATGCACTTGGCATAATGGAGGGGCTTCAGTTGGTTGCAATCTGCAGCCTCACCACTAGATGCAGTCAGAACCTACACACTGCTCTTTTAATTGCATATCATGTATAACTTATGTTACTGCAGACCGCAATGCATGAGTTGTTGCCAATTGATCCATCACATTGAAGGCGTTTGCACAAGTCCATATTCTTCATCCAAAAGTGTTGCTCGTTTAAAAATAAATACCTCACGTTATCATGTTTACACACCGAATCTCAAGACTTTCATTTGTCATTAAAGTTTTCAGAACAGATTCAATTGTCTTTATTTTTTTGCATCCGTCAAAAAAGCAAAAGAGGGTGGTTTGACCACTTAGAGCTACTGTCCGTGCCAACGTCATCATCCAACATAGCATCTGATAAACTGATTTATGTCTCCCAGCACAAAGCACTTTAGGATAAAGAAATAAAAGAATACAGAGATGTAGAATTTAAAGAGATTGTGGCAGGTAATTAGAACAGCTTGGAATAAGGGATGGTCGCAAAACAAAGGTTGTACGACAGAAGTGATTGTGTTCTAGGCAGCTAAACGATAGCTTATTGCTAATGTCATTCATTTGCTAACCTCTTTTGGGACTAGCCATTGCGCGGCACCTACGTAATGAATTCAGTTTTGGCTTATTTTGTGAGTTTTTGCAAACAAAGAGAATAATAAAACGCGTTAGACTCAGTGCGCAAGTTTTCTGAGTGACGGACTAAAAAAATGCATATGAAAAACGCCGATTTGGTGTATTAATAAAAAAAAAGGCCTGAAGCCTGTAAACACTCTCCTTGCATGACGCTGCAGGGTTTCAAGAGTCAACTAATTGGATAGAAAACCTGCCAAAAATGTTGAAAAATTGCATATATGTGGAACATTGCAGCATAGTTTGCAAAATAATGATTTTAAACGGGCTAAAGCATTTAAATGCGGATGGATCACTGTTCTACCTCAAGGAAAATAATACACAAGAGGAGAAAAGGGGAAATTCCCCTGTCTCCAGAGTGTTTAGTGTGTGTGGTCTTACAGGAAGCAGTACACAGGTCCTGTGTAGCAGTGTGATGCAAGGGTCATACAATCCAAAATGTACTTTATCCACTGCTGACTTTTTGAAAAAGACAGCATGCAGACAAAGAGATATACATCTTTCAATTATGATCCCTAAGTTCTTGTCCCATTGCAGAACATCCTGCAAGAGCCCCTCACAGTGTGCAGACCTGTCCTGAATCACTTTTGCTCTAACTGCACATGCCCCAAAAGCCCTCAGCACCCCCCAAACCCCAATGCATGCATTAATCTTATACACCCGGGAGGGAAAAATCCAGCAGCTGCCAATGCAGTCCCACCCAGCAAGCTGTGTCCCTGGAGCTCTACTAATTCCAAGGTCATGCGGATGCGTCAGCCCCTTTTTCTCTCATGCACCTCGTCTTCTTACCTCAGCTGCAAGGGGAGGGAAGGAAGTGAGACAGAGAGAGAGAGAGAGAAAACTGTAGAGGAGGACAGAGAAAGTGAGGCTTTCAAAAGTAACTCCGTCACGCAGACTGTGAAGTGAGAAGTTCCCTCGTGCAGCAGATCTGAGAGCACGGATTACTCAGGTGTGATGGGGCATGTATTACTGGAGGTGGGAGGACAGGGGAGGCCTGGCGCTGTCTGCTGAGCTCCCTCCATCTTCAGTGATTGAATATTTCATTAGTGGCGCCCAGACATTCCTAAATCTCCCTCCGCCTTCGCTGACCCCTCTCTGGTGGTGGAGGCTAGAGATATGGCCTCTATTAATCTGATTCCACTGGAGACATGGAGACTAAAATCTGTCTTGACCTGGATTAAGAGGAGGAACCGTTAAGAGACTAAGAACAAGAAAAAGTACATCTTTTATTAACTAATGTATACTTATTGTCCCTATACTCTCTTTTTTTTTTTGGGAACCACTCTAACTATTCTGCATGAGTGAAGACTTCTAGTCCTTCTCAGTACAGGAAAAGCGTTGAAAGGATGCCTTCTCTGTACTGGTTATAAGCGAGGTACTCACCATAATAAATGGCAACTCCTGTCAGCAGCGTGAACTTTCTCGCTAACCTCGGATGTGCAGTGAAACGTTAAACTTTGGACGGAGGTCTTCAACTCCCGGGCTGCAGAATATATTAGCCTACAACTCTCACACATAGCTTTCCAAAATACTGAACCTGGAATGAAAATCAACTGATCACCTGTTGTAAGTCATGCACGGAGGAAAAGTGTGCTAGAGCGCCGTGGCGAAGTTTTTGTTTTTCTAGGTAATCAGGTTTTCTTCTTGTCCCTTTTCCAACCCCGTGTTTAATTCAATCAGCAAGTCCATACGTTGCATTTTTTTTTTTTCTGTTTTCAAGCATGGGACCTATCAGGCTGTTGCATTAATCATCCCTTTACGCCAGCTCTCCCACCCGTGTCCAACAGACTCATTAGGTGAACCTGAGATGTGGTAGTCATAAATCCTGTCGGGGGTTAGGCGATGGTATTTGACAACCATGGGAGAAATTATCAGCTCGGTGATCCACCATGTTGGCCATTGCTAAGAGACAGTAGGGAGTTACCTACAAGTACAGGGACTAGGACAAAGAGGTTAGGTGTCAGCATCCAATCTTGAGTGCAGGTTGGTGGGTAGTGGGACCCTGACAGTGGGAGATGAATGGGAGGGAATTATCTACTCACTCGGCCAGATAATTGCACCATTTGGCCCTGAGTTAGAGAATAGCTTCTAATTAGCTCCCTGCAGTCGCTTGGACCTTCACTCCCCCCAACCTCCCCCCCCCCCCGAAAGAAAAACACTCTAACACATGTTGGAGGTTTAACCAACTGGGTCACTTTGATGACACCTTTTTTAAAATGTAGCAAACTCCTCCTCAGCCAGTTGGCAGCATGTCTGATTTGAATGATTTTCCACTTTAAAAGCGAGAGAGAGTTCAGTCAGTGTCAGTAAACCCTGTTTACCAATTTGGTGCAAGTTTGCTTTCACACTGTAGCTGTCCCACGTGAGTGAATGAATGATTCGCAGACCGGCACTGTCGGCATCTGCATAAGTTTCTCTCAGCTTAGGTGTTTGCCATATGCAAATGATCATAGAGTGATGTTAGAGTTAGATAATAGACTAAACCTTAATAATATGTGTGACAGCTGGAACAAAAGCATCCATTGCGGTATCTAATCTTCAAAGGAATAGCTTGGCAGTTTGTGAAATCCTCTTATTCTCTTTGGTGGTGAGATGAGAAGATTGATACCACACTCCATATCTGTAGGGTAAATTATTTCCCCAAATGTCAAACTATTCCTTTTAAAGAAAGTTATGTCATGTTCACGTGTGATTCAAGCATTATATTAAACTTGAAGTTGCAGTGCTGAGAAGGAAAGTTTCCACAAAGTTACTCCACTAAATTTGAAAGACCTTTTTGGGGCTATTATCATCTTACTAGTAATAAAGAGGTGATGCACCCTCCTCCTCATTGATTGCCAGTTTTCACCATCAGCGGGGGGCCATTTACAACTGAATTTCTCTAATTAGCATTCTGTTTATTTGTTCTCACAGTTCAAGAGCAACAAACCTCGCCCATTTCCTCCTGTTGCTGATAGGATCCATAAAGTCTCATCAGCAGTCTGGCCTGAAAGGAATCGCAGTTACACTGTAGCCAAGTGTCGTTGTGGGCTGCATTGTCGCCACGTGCATCAAACTTTGACCTTTTTGAAATAATTAATGTTTTTGTGTCACGTATCCAGATGACTCACCGGGCCTTTTTGCAAATCTCAATTCAAAGTGGGGGGAAAAAGTAATTCAGTAGTATTAAAGATCAAACATCCACAGTGGGCCAGTGGGGACTTCAGTGGGGAAGATAACCTCCAGCACTGGCAGCAGTAGGAGGCGGTGACAGCTTTAGTGCACATGCCTGTGTCCCTGCGAGTGGACTGCACAGGGACCCCTGACATGCGGAAGCCTGCAGAGAGCGGCCCAGCACCGGGCTGCCATTTGGGGTTGAGTGAGGTTAAAGTGGGTGATGATGGTTGGAAGGATAGAAGGGTAGAAGAGGGTTTTAAAGCATTGCGATAACCACCCCGACGACGTCTCCCGTTATTAGCCTCAGACGTGATGAGGACAGCGGGCCACAGGAGACATGGCATGAATGTGACATGGCATGAAATGTAGATACAGATGTTTAGCTCTGACAGGCTAAGGCCCTGATCAGACAGAGCACGTTTTGCAGGCGGAAAACACGAGGCGCACCGCAACTGTCTTTTTGTTGCCCGATCAGACTGAGCTGCGGCTTTTTATTTTATATTGTTAATAGGCAACAACCAAATGAGTGCTAATGTTACCTTATTACAAACCATGAACTGTACGCTACCCATATAGTTGATAGTACAGTTTAAATGAATGAAAACAACCTACCCGAAATCTCAAGTACCTCACTAATTTGCCTCCTGCTGCTTTCTGTTCAGATCGTGGTTACTACGGTTGGTAAAGTCATATAGCTCTGGGTATCCAGCAAAAGCCACCACAATGACAAAAAAACGCTAATGACGTTGGTCAATTTTTGTGCTCGGAGTTGACTTTTTTCCTCAACTCGAGGCGTTCAGGGTGCTCCTGTAAAAACGAAAGGTGCTCTGAGCAGATAAATGCAAGGCGCTCTGTCTCTCAAAAACGCACTCTGTCCGATCGGGGCCTAAGACATTATAAAGCACTTTGGATGTAAGAGATGTAGGAGTCACTACTGTCACTCTCATGGAACTGGTATCATAATGGTTAAAACAAGCAATAAGCTTCTGCCCCTCACTTAGTATTCATAGATTGTTCATGCAAGACTCAATTTCAGGTTCATATTTTCATAAATGTGGAATTCCATCTCATCTGTCAACTGTTTGTTTGAAGTGATTTGAGATATCCCAATGTAACCACAGGAACTAAGGGCTGCGGAGATTTCATTGGCAAAGGGGTGGGGATAATGGGGAAAGGCACCCTGGGAAAATAAACTGCAGCCAATGATCCCTGCATGCAACATAATCCTCTCTCAAACTCCCCTGTTTATGGATGTTGGGATTTCTATCTGCAAGTGTGACATATTTCTCATCCAGATCACAGAACTACCCGTCAGAATAAAGGTGGTGTATGCGTGGAGTCTAATGAGCAACAAGATGCTACGTGTGAACGCTGACACTGTCGCATGATTCGCCGATTTGAACTGACATGTTCAAGTGCAGGCAAATACTTAAACGCAGACTCAATAACAAACTGATGAGGTTCAGCAGTATATCATTAATCATTATTTTTGTTTGACAAGCATCCTTAAGAGGAAAGCAAGAGAACATAAAGATAGATAAGAAATGTGTTAGTTACAAATATTACAACTCAGATATTGTGGGCATGCATTATATTCAAAACAAAATAGAATTTCAACACCCAGTTTTGGTGGCTTAAATAGTGTATAAATCATCCCGTAAAGTAGTATTGGTGAGTTGAGAATGTGTCGCACATCACCTCTGAGAGAATAAGTGTAGCAGAGCTCAGTGAAGTGGATGGAGCTGATAAAGCTGGATTGTCTGGCTGTAATCAGAGCCAGATGTGGTCAGGCCCTCACCATGGTGGTCCAACCACATCTGCTGTGTCAGGGGGAGAAGGAGAGTGGGGGAGGGGCCACAGCTGGATGACCTCTGACCCAGAGAAGGGAACCACGAGCCAAGGCTGACAGCTGCCATGGACGAGGCAGGCGACCTGCTATCATCTCTTTGGCTCACATGGTTTATGACTCAGATGAGCTCTGTTCTACTACTTTTAATTTATTCATTATGGGTTTTGTTTGTTTAGGTTTAGGTTTTTTTTTTGTCATCACAAAGTTCTTCATAAGATATTTTGAGATTGTGTTTACTTCCAAGAAAAGCTGAAATGTTCATCAACTGTCAGGTAACAGATGAAATATTCAGCCGGCGTATCAGCACCTATTTGATAATGATGCATAGCTATGCGCACATTGGCTGGCACATTTACGATTTTACCTGTCGACATTATCTTGGCGTCTTGAGCGGTTTGGTTTTGAAACTGCTTCACATTACTTTCACCCTGTGTATATTTAATCCAGCTACCTTTTCTTCAACTTCTTGTACCCGAGCAACTTCAAAAGCAATCTGATCTTGAAAAAGGAAAAAGCTGAAAAACGCAAACATCTGTGCCGACAAGAATTTATATAATGCAGAGATTGAATGATAAAATAACAACCAATTTTTACCCACATTTCTATTTTGCATCTTCTTAAACTACAAGTAAAAATACCATTTTACTCTGACTTGTTTTTACTTTATTTTTTAACATTATACCTCCTAACAACATGAGCCAGACTAAGACATATTGTAAATCCCCAAATGTGAGTGAGTCAGGAGCAAAAAAGATGTCAGTGCTGCAGGTAAACTGACTGACACTATCTACACGTTCACTATTAACCCAGAGGCAGGAACTGTATGCGTGATGATGGAAAGCCTTGTGGTTGAAGCTTGCCCGGGGCTATTAGTAGATCATTGGAGGAGTTACTTTTCCCTTCACGTCCTCTACTTTCCTTTGGAGGAAAAAAAAAAAAGATATTGATGTGATTCAGCTGTTAAACAGGAAGAATAAGACAACCGCTGAGGTTAGCTATTTATTCCATCTTCATGGATATGACGAGGGCATTCATCATTTCAAGGTATTGTGAGTCTACAAAATGGTCTAGTGTACTTTTTATTGGACCCCATTGAGGCCTGGATTACTCCAGCACTTCGGTGAACTTGTCCTCTTGATGTGCATGTCCATTTTTTTACAGTCTACACTATTGAATGTGTTTTACATGTTTCACCTATCACAAATAGTCCTTTCATATCTGGCCTTGATGGATGCGAAGGACAGGCAGTCAAACATAACTCCCTATACTGTACTTCAGGCCTGTGTGGTGCAGTGATAGGGGCAAGTCGTCATCGCCATGGCAGCAAGCGCTCTATCTCCTGCGCCTGATGATGGAGTTGCCATAAAAAAAGAGATTTATCTGTCTTCGCAACGCCAGAGACGAACGAGGTGCTGCATGACGTATCGCCACAACGACCTGTCTCTTTAGTTTCACTGCTTCAGGTGCCTCATAGTTCCTTCCCTGGAACCCCCTCATTTTACTACAGCGAAGGTATGCATTTATCAAGAGGAAGAGAACTAAATCATTTCTTGCACCCAAGCTAGGGGTTGGAATGCCTGGGCTGATATGGCTGAACACACTTACGCTTGAATGTGCATGCCTCTGCTTATGTCTTAGTGCTGTTCAGTGGATGTGAGAGATGATTCCTTGTAACAAAGGTAGGAAAAACATCCATTTTACAGCTCGATTTATGATTTTAGAGCCATCTGACCTGCAAAATTATTTCAAATAGCAATTTTCTGTGACATTTTTGACAACCTTTAATTAAGTGGGGTTCTTTCCGACACCTTTGTTTGTTGAACAGCGGTTAGATTCAAAGGAAAAACGGTCCAAATAACATTCAATAAATCTCTTCCTTTGGACACTAATTAGTAACTGCAGAGCAAAGTGAATCATTGCTTGTGCAAAGGGGTATTGCCAACTGTTGTTTGCCAGCGTGTATTAACCCATCATCACCTTAAATGTATCACATTATGAATTATTATCTATCTTGAAGTACAGGTTCGCTGTTTGAAGCGAGGCGCTTGTGTCTACAGACGCACCCATGGTGACACCCGGGTCATGTAAACAAATCCAAAACAAACGAGTGCAAAGAGGAAATACTTTTCTTGTCTCAAGATTATATCTTCAAGCAAGGTGAAGAACATGTCATTTGATGAAGTGCTATCATACGAAGCAACACATCTACAACACCTACACTATATTCATATCATACCTCCAGCTGTTTATAATAATCTACTGTTAGTATTACTTGTAATTACACTATGCACTACTTATACCTGCACTGCTTACTAGGTTCATACTGTATATATCTAGTGTATTCATACCCCTTACCATATTTATTTTATATTTTATTTTGTACTATATAGTTTCCACTTTACTGCTTTTTGCACTTCTGGCTGGATGCTAAACTGCATTTTGTTGTCTCAGTACTCAATAAAGTTGTTATCTAATTTAATCTAGATACCTAATAACAATGGGTGTTGTGAAATTAACTGGACATTAATCCAGTTTATAGTTTTTCCTGTTTTGATAAAGTTCAATAATACACATATACTGTACTTCTATACCAACCATGATTTTTTTTCATCTCACCAACAGCTTCACTGATACATGTAGCAGAGTTTCTCCATTTGCAGTTGTCAAAACATCTCAACGAAACATAATGAATTCCTTACAGTCTGTCTGTCACCAACAGAATTTAAAGTAATTGTGTTTTTGCCAAGAAGAAAAAAACAATCCAAATAGGAGTAATGTAGTTCAGGAGGGATGTAATTTCTCCTGACATGTTGTTATCAGCACCCAGCACTCCATTACATAAGAGCGACGATAACACCCAGGACTATGCTTAAAGTAATGAGAGCACAGGCACCTCCTTCAGAGCTCAGGCATTTCCTTCTGGGATATCCCCCTCTTATGACCTCGGAGGGGAAAAGGAGAGATGGTGGAGAGGAAAAAGTGAGTGTAAAAACTGGGGGCGTGTTCTCCTGACGGTTGGAGGGTAGCATGCTACACTGACCTTTTAATGGATGTGAGTGACAGGCAGTCAGTGCTGGATCAGCCGGTGAGGAGTGTCTGGAAAGAGGCCCTTTCTCTATTGTTCTCGCCACGACGTTCCCTGCCATGCTCCACTGAGGGCAGGTGCTTTAGGGTGTCAAAATAGGAAGACCCACGGACAGGCTTGGCTGCCGTCCATGCTCCTCTGACATATGACAAAAGCTGCACTCTCACCGTGAGCACAAAAGGGAGACCAAGAGGGAGAGCAGGTCTTTTACAAAGAGAGACTCCGGGCTTAGTTTAAAACGGGAAAGAGCTAACTAACCTTTGGACCCAAATGAGTGTGCTCTGGAAAGATTTGGTCATCTCTGCTTTCTTTTTTGTGAGTTTGCTATAATATGGATTTCACACTGATAACTGTCTTTCCATGGGAGATGATATATGATCAACTACGGCACACAATTACTTTTTGTCTTATATCTTTCTTCTGTAACTTTAAAGCATCAGCAATCACAGACAGAATAAGAATTTAAGGTGCAGACTGTACTTTAATGGCATTTCTTTTAATTCAAAATCATTACCATGGTGGCAGATTCAGTGCATGATGAATGAATAAAGGTCGAGGACAGGACACTGTCCAAATGAGGAGCAAAAGAAAGGAGCCAAGTTGTTATCAAAGCCCAAGTGATTATTTTCCACAAGATTTTCCTGTCAGGATGTTATGAATGTCTCCATGTTCGGTGGTAGGTGATAAATGGTGTCGCTTTTGCTGTGCTGATGTCATACAACAGCCTCAAGGCCCGACTTCCCCTCCAGAACGTGTCAGCTGAAGGATGCACTCGCTGTGTCCTGTCCTGGACAGATGGCTTGTGTGTGTGTGTGCCATATTTTCCATCAATGTAAGGAGACTTCTGGGGGATTTTAGCCACCAGTAACCCACATGTTTCTTCATTTTTTAGTTTCAGGAGCCTGAACGCATTTCTGTACAGAAGCAATTAGATCTATCATCATTACAGCTGCTCTGAGGGCTATTATTTACACTAGTTACTACATTATTGATTGTATTTTATGCCCAGTATGTGCAATGTGAGGGTGGAATGTATTTATGTTGGCAGTGAAAACGTTTTCCCCCTGCAATAATGTATGCCATGGCATTACATTAACAAGTCTCTGTGCTTTGTTTGTTTCCATAGTCTATCTAGCCTTTACTTTGCAATTGGGTGATTGGGGTTAGATTTCCTGCTGTGAAAAGAAAAGCCATGCTTGGAATGTCACTGTTTTTAACCAAAATGTGTATTAGACACTTAAAACTGTTTCCAATGTGAAGTGATATCTTTGTGAGGTCTCAATGTGGGAAGTGACCTTTCTCACAAACAGTGATTGTCCACGGATTGATCCTAGCTTAGCAACCGTAACTATAGGCCTGGTTAGGTCCAAACTCTGGATTTTCTCCACTTGCCAAAACAGTGTGCATGGATCTCTAACAAGAGCAATACTGGGTATCTAAAGAGTTTGGAAAGGATTAAACAGTATGTTATCTAACATAAGCTTCCAATGTTGGCATGTCTGACTAACTGGGTCCAACAAACACAGGACTTTCAAACAGGAGACCAGTGATCGAGACCAGTGTTTTGTTTTGGATTTTCCATTAGTGATGTTTGTGTTTTCTGTGCCGATGTTACATTGTTTCTGTACGTATTTTACTTAACATACTTATTTTGAGCCCGAATATGATGTTTTTCCTAAACCTAACTAAGTGGTTTTGTTGCCTAAACTGAAGTGAGTGGTTTTGTTGTAACTTGCTGGTAGGTTACTGCACCTTCATATAGGCGTGTAATATTCACGCTTTGGTGAAGCAAAACGTGACACTGACACGCTATCCTCTGGTGGGCAGGCAGGTCTTTTTACATGCTTTGCCGTGATATCGGGTTGGTCTACAGCAGGTAGTAAGCTACTTCCAGGGCAAAGAAATATATCATTAACTAACTATTTATTAGTTTGTGGCATTACATGCTAAAAGCCCTGTTTACGACTACATCCACTTGTAGTACTATGTAGAAGCCGGTCCTGAAAGCTATCAGAGTTTAGGCTAACCTTGGCACTTGCAGTGAACAATACACACAGCTAAGCTAAGGTTATATAAATAACAATCCAATTTTCATGATGATAATACGAGGACTAATTAGCTCTGCACAACAATGCAAGAACAAATCTGTTTCTTTATTTGGCATTGTCTTCTATAGCTTCATGGTCATCAACTGGTGAGGATGCTGACTTTTTGCATCACGCATTAGCTACATGCATATTTAAGACCCTTTTTGCAAGATTCTCATTTTAAAACAAGTCCGCTGGTAATCAAAGTCAGTGTTTTCAACCAACCCATGGCGCTAATGTTGATTCATGGAGTGAACTTCCCAACCCACTTCCATGACCCCTATCTTGAGGGCTTGTAATCTTGATAGAGATACTCATTAGCCTTTAAAAATTAAATGTGTTCACGTACATGCAAGTAAATGTCATTTTTGGAAACTTTCTCTCATTTTCCTCTTAACTTTATCTCCTCTGTGCGAGTGAGATTGCAGGCTGACTAAGTTTCCCCAATGCCAGGCGAGTCTGTGGCCATTGTTCTAGGTCCTGACGGCAGCAGAGTTGTTGCTGATTGACAGCTCCACTGAATCCCTCGCGCTTCCTGTACAGACCCAGACAGAGCTCACAGTTTGCTTCGCTGCTCTTATCATGCATGTCACCGTGCCAGGAGAGAAGGAAGAGAAGGGAAAGCCGGGGGAGTATTACTGTAAGTGCAAGATGAAGGTTTTTCCTTTTTATACTCTTTTGCTTGACAAAAAGCCAACATCCAATCTGAGTCGATGACTGAAGAAGCTGTGTATTAGTTTCAGCATGTGCATTATTTGTGGCGGAGGTGGGAGCTAAATTACCACTTTCAATATGATTCCATTTCTCCGTGTTTGGGCACGACGAGATGCAAGATTGTTGCTACTGATAAGATAAGAATGTAGCAGTCTGTGCTGCTGCAGAAGGAGGAAATGCCTATCTGATGGGATTTTCAAATTGGATTTTGAATGGCCAGACAGCGAAGGAGAAAAAATATTTACACTATTGACATCTCCATCTCTTGGAGTTGTAGGCATGACCCCTGGGCGGTGTTATAAACAACACAAATGCGTTGAATTAAACAGATAGAGTTTTCAAGATTAGGTGAGATTTGGTTAGAGGCAATTTGTTTATGTATTTGGCATATTAGTATCTCTTCTCCTCTTCTCTTTTTACTTTGGCATGACCTTTATCTCAATAACCTGCACCTACATACAGTATGTATAACTATAATACAAACCTCAGATTGAACCCAAACCCACTCTGTTAATATGTACAGACTTTTCAACTCTTTAAATATCAATCCAAATACAAGTTGGCCCTCTTTTTTAATAAGTTATGCACATAGAAGGAGTGTTTGTCGTGAAAAATGTGACCCCAGACCCATTGTACGTCAGCTCCCAGCATGGCAGTATTATTAGTCAGCAGAAGAAACAATGACTAAGAGCATGTGGGCAGAGTTGAGATTGACTAAGTCCATCAGTGGGCTGTAGAAGTGGGATTCAAAGTCATAAACCTTTTTCCAAGAAATTGTGCTCATTTGAGATTAAAGAATTCAAAGCACACAAAACTCATTAGTTCCTTTATTGCTATAAAAAAAGTAAATATTTGATTAAAATGCATATGAAGAATCTGTTTATTGTTTGACTTAAAGGTCCCATATTGTAAAAAGTGAGATTTTCATGTCTTTTTTTATTATAAAGCAGGTTTAAGTGCTACATACATACAAATATTGTGAAAGGAAAGTATCGAAATGCTCAATCCACAGATTGATACATACGACCCATATTCAGAAACTATGCCTTTGAACCAAGCCATCAGGATTTCTGTACATTTTTGATTTCAAAACTGTACAACATTTCACAGTTTTAAACAAACATTTCAAATGCGTTTCAGTTCATTTCCTGTTGCAGTGTATGGCTTCGTCCAAAATTCCATACTAACATGCTATGTAGCACGTTAAAACAGTATGTGAGATATTTTAGTATGTCCAAAACCTTAGTATGTGAATTGCATACTATTTCCAGTGAAATATTGTAGTATGCAACGCCGGACACTACGGCAGCATAAATATCCCACAATGCAATGCGGTAGTGACGTTCATAACGGATGTTGACGGACAGCTCTGTAACACCAATAACGCTTCATTTTAACTGTAAGTATAAGATTTCACTTTGTGAGGCTTAATATATATTCTAAATTAATTCAAACTTGGATACTCGCAAACCATTGTTTTGGTCACATGAGGTTGGCACGGGTTACCACGGTTACGTCTTCAACCGGCAAGGAGCCTCTAAGGAAGTGACGACGTAAATTACTGCTCAGTGCGTCCGAAAAGATACATACTACTGTTTACACACAAAAGTATGTTGAACGATAGAACACATACTGAGTATGTAGTGCATAGTATGCGATTTCGGACGAAGCCGTAGTGAATGACATCAGCTCACAGGAAGTAAACATGGACTTAGCTGCTGCCTATAATGAACTTCCATTACAATTCTGTTGCAATTCTGTTGAAATGCACTAAAACGGAGCGTTTCAGACAGAGGGTAAATACAGGCACATTCAGGCAGACGACAATGTTTTTTTTTTAACATTACAGCATGTAAACATGTTCTCGTAGAAACAAAAAATACAAGTATGAACCTGAAAATGAGCATGATATGGGACCTTTTAAATAAATACTTGAAGCTTGTATTCAAAGATTTTACGGCGAGCCGTCAACTGTAATAAAGCTACAAGAAAACACTCAATATGTGCCCGCATTAGAAAGGTGAAACCTGGGTATGCCCCTACAGCCGGTGGAGATGAGGGCCAAGGTGGCCCCTGCTTGCTTGTGTCTCCCTGCTTTTACTGTCCGCTAACATGCCCCACAAATATTTGTCTTTACTATCAGAGAAAATACAATGGAGTTACTATTACATGTATGTAGTCCAGATCAGATACACAAGGTTTAAGCACATGCCGCATACTCCTTACCAATAAAGGAAACCAATACGTCACCCTTACATAATCATATCCTTTAGATTGCTCACACAAATGTGTTCATTTTCCTCAGCAGAAAAATAATTTTCAGTCCCTCTCAATTGCTTCACTAAATACCAGAAAGCTACCAACAGAAGCCAAATCCAAGATGCTTAAAAGTTGACTGACCTACTGGACTCTTGACCTTACTGTCAAGCAGTTGTCAGAGCCCATATAATTAATTTGCCCTCTTGTATGGCAAAGGCAAGTCAATTATTGAGAGAGTACATGAACAGAGGGGTCAATGTGTTTTTCCAGAGGTTATATTAAGTTTGTGACCTCCGCATTATTTTAGATTGATGGCTGCCTCATGACAGCCAATGAAGCACACAGCCTGGGATTTCTGTAAACTTCAGAGTGGCCCTCGATGTGAAGGAGGTGCTGTGCCAGGTGGCTGAAGTTCAGAGCTGTTTATTTCTGCGAGCTGCTGGAGACTGCAGCCCTGCAAGTCCCAACGCTTTCATGTTTCCCCATACGCCATGCCCCATGCAATCCACCCGCCTGTTATGAGCATGAAGTAAACAAAACATTAGGTCATCATAATTCACTGGCCAATGACATGTCTGGAGCTGAGATTAGACAACCAGAGAGTGTAGCAGCGGAGCACACTATATAGAGCAGGGAAGCCCTGCAGCCTGCAGCTCCTTCTCTCCTCCTCGGTCCCAATGTGTAAGATCATTATTAAAATTGCAGCTCAATTAAGATAAGGCTAAATTACTTTCTCTCTGTCTCCCTCTTTGATGTTCGGGGGATTTTTTTTCTTTCTACAGTTGAAAAACAAGGCAGTTTAAAAGGAGCAGGGGGGAGACCATCGCTTTGAGCGTGCTTTGATGTTGGAGTCACAGCATTGCATGGGCTTTGATTGGAAACGTGCATGATTGTTTCTTTTTGTGAGACAAAGCTCCATTTTCAAAAGTGAACGCTACATTTCATTTGCTCAATCACAAAGACAATTTAACCTTTTGGCAGACCGAGTAAGCATTAATGTGTGTGTGTGTGTGTGTGTATGTGTGTGTGTGTGTGTGTGTGTGTGTGCGTTTGTGTGAGTGTTGCATTTCACTTTTCCTGAACTCTTCAGTTCGGTCGCCACAGGCCCTGAGCGCTGAAACGTGACTTATTTTTTTTCTGTGTCGGGTCCGCCCATGCCCATGCTGAATCAGTGTAATTGAACTTGTTTCCTACTGCGTGTGGAGTGTGCAGACCGAGGGTGCAGAGCATACATGCAAACCTCCACAGGATTAAATGCTGTTTGTTTAATCCCATTAGAACATCTGTTTGTGACTAATATAAGGAGCATATTCACATCCTAATGTGCAGTAGAAACAGAGTATTAATGTTTGGTTTAAAAAAAAAAAGTACACTTTACCTACTAGTGTTTTTTTAATGATTTATCAAAAAAAATTTCTTTTTATATTTCAGAATATTTTTAATTTTTCACTACAAGCATTTAGCTACTCCGTCCATTGTTCATCCGTGTTCTCTTTGTCTTAAAGTTCACGTATTTGCCTGACTTCTCACTGTAAACACAATGGCGAAAACATCAGAGGCCCATGAACTGGGGATGTTTATATGAGCCGAGAGCCTGGAGATGGAACAGAGATACGAGTGCTGATCTGTGAAAGGAACCACCGCTGTATCGCTGCTGCTCGCCATCACACACAAACACCATCTGGCTGCCTCTCGCCAGACGGAGAAGACCTCACACCTGCACACCTCACAGAAATACATGAAGAACCGCTGACTTTAGATGAATTTGTTGTGTGAGCGCACGTCTAGAGTTTTGTGAACAATATAGAAAATATGTGCTTATTTATATTCTACTTTTGCCAACAATATTTTTTTTAGCTTTTAGTCTGACTATTTCCAGTCAAAGTACACCATAAGCTTAAAATCTTTTTTAGGCATTTCACTCAAGCATGCACTGGTGTGATGTGGAGTTGAGGATTGTGTGCTCCTGACCATCATTTCCAGCAAAGATAAAGTAGAACTAAAGTTTTAAAAAGCTTTAATGGTTCACATTTGAACAACACATACTGAGAACTGTATATTACCACTTGCCCTGTGATAAACAGATCAATCAATCCCTCACCCCCGGTACTAATTCTCTCTCTTGGTGTCTACGGATCAAATTCTACTAACTCATGTTGTTTTTCATTTTTCGTCCTTTTCCCCTGTTTTTGTGCTTTCCATAGACTCCATAGATTCCTTGACTTTCTCGTCCTCTGTGTTCGAATGCTCTTTACAATGCAGCCAAGCATGAAAACGGAGAAAGGACGAAAATTAGTTAACTGGCTGAAGAGTAAACAATGGGTCTC
Source organism: Sebastiscus tertius (assembly GCA_916701665.1). Taxonomy (NCBI): domain Eukaryota; kingdom Metazoa; phylum Chordata; class Actinopteri; order Perciformes; family Sebastidae; genus Sebastiscus; species Sebastiscus tertius. The sequence continues at coordinate 21,926 of CAKAOH010033786.1, forward strand.
TGAAAAAGGACCGTCGGGAGGAGTAGTTTTCCTCTCAAAGGTCAAAGGGCAGATTGTCCATTGACACAAGTTCAGACAGCTGACATTTGAGATGCATTCGGAACACCCTCTCTCATAGTTTATTATGTGTTTTGCAAGAATGTCCTACAATGACGAAACTTTCCTTTTTATCATATTTCGAAGATTTAGTTTTGCGTTTCATGCTTTAGGTTAATTCTGTTTCAAGTCACAGGAAATCTGTCCATTCAATGTTAATCATCCAAATAGGCTCGATGTGAAGATCATATGTTGCCATATGCACACAACTTTGATTTTTATTTAACTGAAACTTTCATCTGCTCAGAAACTGTGAAAAGTTGTAATAGCTGTTGCTCAGGTCAGTCAGTGATGTTCTTTTACCCAGTTAGTATTTATGTGTGTGCGTGTGTGTGTGTGTGTGTGTGTGTGTGTGTGTGTGCGTGTGTTGTGGTGGTGGTGGTGGTGTTGAGGGGTTGCAGATTAAATCACTGCTTCGCTGCTTTTCTGGTTGCATTGACCGAACACAAACTAGGTGAAACATGGAGAATCATGCATGAGTGCAAGACTGTCAGTTAACCACAGCCATTGCTTAGGGTACTCTCTCTCTCTCTCTCGCTCACACACACACACACACACACACACACTATTATTGCTACGTGCGCTCACAGTCATTCAGAAGCACGGTGTTGTGAATAAATTGGCAACCGTGGCAAAGTGAATTGGTCACACTGTTATCGATCTTCTGAAGGAAATTGAACTAACTGCCGAGAAAGACATATTTAATGCTTGATCATGTTTCAATCTTGAATGAATGTTTGCACTTGACACTCGTCATCATAGAAGTGATTGAATATGATTTTACATATTCTCTGGAATTTGTAGGCAGAGTTATCAGTTGACCCATCAATTAAAATCATTCCTGAAAGTGAGTTTTTCCATTTGTTCTTGAGTACAATTTAAAGCAAGTAATCAATAAGATATGGTGGATTCAATTTTGTATTTATACCTCTGAACCTCACTTATCTAATCATGACTTACCAAATCTGTCACCCAACATCAGAAAGGGCAGAAAGACTAGAGATTTGGAGAAGGGAAGAATAAAGTGTCATTTCCCCCAATTGGATGTAATTGTTGACACTCCGATTTGAATTTCCAGCACATTTTAATCTGATGATTTCATGACCTACTGACCTCTTTGTGTGATTGACGAAGCTAATACGTTGTCATCATCACTGATGGTTGTTAAAAAAAAAAAAAAATAGCACATGATCTGTTTCTAATAAATCAACTCCAGTATATTGGATTAGTCCAGTCTTTGGGAGCACAGAGCTGCTGTCAACATTGCCTTCTTTCTGATTACACAATCTGATCTGAATCCATCTCAACTTCAAAATAAAAGGCAGCAGAGGGAAGATGTGATGCGGCACTTAGTGGGATATAAATCAAGAGGAAGTCTGTTCGAGACAGATTTGGTGATCTTTTTTTTTTTTAATCTCACACACATTCACACACAATTTCGCAATCTCTCAATACTGCATGAAGGAGCACATTACACTGACTGCGCCACCAACGAATTGCCAGAAGGCTTTACCTCCACACACACACACACACAAAACAAAAGCCCTCCTATTAAATTCAAATTTCAAGTTCCCCAGTGACCCACCTCCTGTGTGAAGCAACTTTTTCCTTTTTCTATTAAAAGGAAATATGGCATTTACACTGCAGCCCAATTCATCTCTGTCTCTGCCACTGGTTGGTATGACACTCTCTTTTCTCCTCCTCGGACGGACTAAAGGACTCAGAATTAAAATGTTGTAACTTCCAACAATGTCTCCTCCTCTTTTGGTGCATGACACCCACACCATCCCTGGGCTTAAAATCTGAGGATCAGGGGAGAGTCTGGTGAAAACTGATGTGACATCACCATGGAGCAGGAAGCACATTATTCATTGAAAATTAATTTGCATTAATTTAAAATGAATGTGCTAATTCATGTCTATTTATGTCAATTTTCCACATTTCCCTTCTTCTGTTTGTTGTGTAATACGGTTAACCTTAAAACAGATTATGTGACAAATGGGGGTCTGCAAATTCCTTTAAAAAAACATAGAATTGACATTATATTGTATGTTTAGCCTATTTATTGTATATTGCTTTTATTTCTCACTTTATAAGTAAAACCTATTTTGTAGTTATTTGTTTTAATTATTTTCTAATGTAAGAAAGACCAACATTTCAGCCTGTAACCATATATGTAAAAACAAAACATGTAGTATTTATATTTTGATGGTATTAAAAAAGGATCTTTATAGATATTTCTTATATTTCTGACTGTTAGTATCCCTTCTCAAAACAAGAGACAGCTTCTTGTCTCAGTCTGCTGTTGATGTTTTCATAGCCCAGTGGCCGCCTTGCACCATAAAATGAGATGAGACCCTCGAAAGACACAGACAACTGCTACTGTGGCTCAAATAGCAGCAGTTGGGCAGCTTTGAAGTGGCCCTCTCATGTCACAAGTTACAGAGTTCAAGTTTGTTCTGTTTGCTCCCAGCTATCAGGATTGTTTTCTCATCATATTAAGCTATGAATTCACGTGTAAAATAATGTATTGTATACATGCATGTATACATTCGCCCTATGTATTTATTATGTTAAGATACTTATTTCATGAAGTAGGGTAATTTTCAATTGACTAGACAAAAAAAATGCTATTGTTCTATTGAACTGTTTTATTCAATTAGAATATACTTAATTACAATGTTTGTTTTACTGAGTTATGTGTTTTTGCAAAATGTAGAAAAGCATAATGATCAGGAGCGCCAAATCCACCGAAGAGCAAATCGTTCATTTGTTTAACACCTTTGTTTGTTTTTTCTAGTGATTTAACAATAAACTGCATTAATTACCTTCACGCCTGTGTTTTTTTTTTTGTTGTTGTTTTTTTTTTTTTTACTATTTATCAATTTAAAAAATGTATTAAGAAATTAGAATAAAAAAAATAAGAATGAAGCTTTATTCCTCACTGGCAATTCAGATTGAAAACTAAGGTTGTAAAAGTCGTCCAAAGCATGAGGCGTCCAAAAATATATTCATGACATTACAACTACAATAAAATGACTGTATGTCAATGCTGCATATAATTGGCACATTCAAGTGCTCGGTGCGTAAAAAGGTGCTATAATTAGAAAAACCGCATGCCCGAGTAGCAGAGAAGCAGGTTTTTGTGTAACTTGAAGGAAACTCTGTTCGTTTTCTGAAGGATCTCGCCAAGGTTTGCCGGGTTATTCGCAGGTCGTTTCGTTTCCCGTCGGACTGAATTCACAGTACACCATTATATCCCACCGTCACAGCGCGCAACAACCACTGCGCCAGTTCCATGAAGATGCTGCACCATTTCAACACATCATTTCATCCAGATCAGGTCTTGTTTACACCTCATCGCTCTGCCTGTTTTGACAAAAGCCGAGTGAATCATTTATTTAATAAAATGATCATTTGTCTTTTATTATTAGTTATTTTCCCCTATGAGAGAGACAAGTGTTGGACCTCCAACATTTCACTCAGTTTGGCCGCAGTGCAGACAGAAACTGCGTCTATATGGACTCATAATTAGAAACAGATGGCGCTTGCATGGAGCTCGGGTCTTGTACACTATAACCGGGAGTTAAAAACATTTTCCATACTGAGCTGAGTTGTACAGGTGCACAAAGTCTCCAAGGGCTCCAGCAGCATTTACATATATTAACTCCTATCTGGTGCTGAGTTAAACATCTATTAAACGTCTATTACAAATAAATACATCATCTGGAAAGGACAAATGTGTCAATAAATGCAATTCCGGTCAACACCCACTTATTATTACGAGTTAATAATAGTGTGGAGGTTGTAAAGTGCAGTTTTACATCTGATTAGTGCTTGTGCATGATTGTTACCTATTATGAGTCACAATAGACATGATAGCTCTATGCTCTTTAGCAAACTGGCCTACTCTCTGTAGTGTCCATCAGTTCATCATACGTGTCTGCATAAGTGTGTCTCTGTCATGTCCAGTTGTTTTTATCTATCTATGTTTAATTTTATCTTTGTAAGGTGTCCTGGGGTGTCTTGAAAGGCGCCACCAAATAAAATGTATTATTATTATTATTATTATTATTATTATTATTATTATTATTATTATCAGTCCACGTGTATTGCGAATAATGAGATTATTTAGTTGATATTTTATCCATGCTATCTTTAAAAAAAAAATGTTTTATAGTTGTTTTATTTTGTATGTGCATTTTTTTGTACTTTGACCTGACTTCTAAACATCATCATTATTTTTTTTTCTTAAATACGCTCATGTTAATAATTGGCAATGTGGTCAAAACAAAAATTAAAAAAAAGTTATTTTGAAATAATTTATTATCTGCTTTAAAACAAATTAAGTATAACACATATATAACGTTCTGATATGTAAAATTGTGAAAGGTTAGGCCATCATAGACGCTTTTTTGTCTTTGCTATTTGACCCAAAGCAGTGAGGGAAGTTGCGCATTTTCAGGAATGTAGCGGAACGTTTCAGGAAAGTGAAGACCCATACAGGCTGAAACAGTCAAACAGGGGTCCCCAAAATGTCTACGTGTTATAGGTTAGTTAAGGAGCCCCACTCAGACATTTAATGAGATTTAACATCTAATTAGAGTTTTTCTTTTTTTTTGGTGAGAAATAACAATCACAATCGTCTCTACTATGGGGACATTACTGTAACAGGAAATATAGTAAACCTTATTCATGCCCATACTTCTGAGAAGGGAAATGAAAGTGAAATTAAATTTGTACCTATTTTGCTGTGGGACCCCTCGAGGACATGATGAGGGCCCCACGTAGGAAACCTATAGGCTCATTGCTAATTACAATATCAATTAAGTTTTCAGTGCCAAAAGTACAAGTTATAATCCATGTCAACCGTTTTCTGTATATGTCTTTTATACCTTATTTCTAGAAACTTTTTAAATTGCATTAATTGCAAGGACACACACACACACCAAACTAAGATCCTTTCTCTCTCTCTCTCTCTCTCTCTCTCTCTCTCTCTCTGTGTGTGTGTATGTGTGTGTGTGTGTTATGTCCTGTTATATTGTTGATGGTGCTCTGGCGGCCGACATCCTCCTCATTGACCCCCGTCTCCCTCTCTGCCTTTTCCGTCTCATGAAAAACGATTCCAGCTCTCTGATTGAATTTTATTCCTTCCTGACCTGGTCTATTCTGTGAGGGCGCCATCAATCTTTTGACTAACACGACGTTTGTTTATTAGGCCTATACTGCTGAACGTATCTAGTGACTTTTATGAGCCTGATTATAGTTGGAGCTGGGAGACACAAGAGCAGCATTTCACTGTGGCTTTACTGAACAATTAATGCATTTACTGTATTTTTTGTTCTTTGTTGTCGTTGTTAAGGCATATGAGATATGCACATGGCCTGCAGCTACAGTACGCTCAAGATGTGTTGTTTTGATTTTTGTCTTGTTGGTGTATAGAGGCCTGAAAGTGCCGAAAAGGATATGAGGAATTAAGCCATTTTGCAGAAAAGTGTTTCAGAATCGCACTTTACATATTGCAGTATGACATGCTATACTTGGTCTGAGAGGGTTCTGACTTGGTGTCTGTCACAGTGTGTAACATGTTTCTGTTAGAAAGGAAACTTTTGCAAAAAGCTTTTAAATTGTTCTCAAAAAGTCAGTAAAAGTGTTTCGATAGTAATTCAAGCAGCTCGTTTTAGAAATAAAATGTGCAAATTATAGATGTGCATAATAATTTATTTAATTCTTTTTTTAATACTATTTATTACTAGATTGTATTACCGTGTTATTTTTTTTTTATTAAAATTCTGATTTTCTGTTTATACTTGTAGTGTGGTAATAATTGCTATAATCTTGAGTTTGTCATAAAACTATTATTATTAGTAATAATATTATAATTATTATTTTATTATTAGATTTATTATTATTTACGTTGCCATTGTACGGACTGTAGCTATGCGCAATTTTACGCACACTTTACGCACAAGTCCGTCCAAGCAAAAACTCTTTTAATAAGTATTTGTACATGCTGTATACTGATGCAATTGAAAATTAACATCTCTCCGTGCTTAATAAATATTTGAAATCCCTAGAATGCAAAATTATAATAATATAAAATAAAATAAGATAAAATGAAATAGAAAATAAATAAGCTGCTTTGATAGTCGGCTTGAAATGACAGACGTGTATTATAAATTTAAATTAAACAATTGCCATTAACATACGTAAAAACACTAAATAAATGTCTATTTCAAAGTAATTTTTGAGTTTCCATCCAACGTGATTAAAAGAGATTGATTCCCATTCATTAATGTCAATGAGGGAAACTGTTTTTAAGGGGGGAAAAAACAGCATTTTGCATTTTGCCAATTACAATAAAACATCAATCTGACATTTTAAGCCAATTTAATAAATACTCAATTAAATGCTCTGAAAAACTAGGATGAGTCAGTATGATAAAAGCGTGACGGTCGTTGTCTCCATTCACGTCAGCTTCATGTCAGACTGGTGAGAAGTCAAACATCAAAACTGAAGTGACAACGGGACTATCTTTGGCATGTGTGGTATGATATTAAGTAAGCACTGGTATGCGCCAGTAAACACACAACGCAATCCAAAACAAAGTTGTGATGTGTGTAGGCTGGTTGGAGGCCTCAGGTCAACATCAGCTCAATCATCTCCTATAAAGCCTTAAGCATTTATAATATGACAATAAAGATATGAACAGTAAATGAATGATATGAATGTTAAAAAAAACTAAATAAACAGGCGTTTTCTCTTTGGACGTGCGAATACAAATTAGCTTTTTGCCTTAATATATTTTCACGTTTCTATTTATTTTATTTTTTTTAGGAACAAAATTTATGCTTCTAGGGCAATATTACAAGTAAATATATGGTCGTTTTTTTTTGGTGAGTAAAAGTATTTAAGATCTGAATCTGTGTAGCAGATTACAGTCCCAAAACACACACAATATTAAATAAATTGGAGCTAAATCTCTGAGTGGTCAAATCAGATTAATAACGAGGCCAGACTGAGTGTAACATATCACTAAACCTGTGTTCAAGTCTGCAAGAAACGAGGCGTATAACTTTAACTCACATAAAATGACAATTTATTAAAGAAACAAACAAAATCCTTCAGAAAAACTTTTTCAACAAATGAAGAATCTTTGAAATAGTACTTCGGTATACACGTTCCTTTTTTTTTTTATTTTTTTTTTTACTTTTTTTATAATGGAACAAATTGTTTTGGACAATTAAGGCAATTCAATTTAGAAACACTTTTTTTTGGGTGTTTGGTCCATAATATCCGGCTACATTTTTTTTATTTTTTAGAAATAAATTACTATATGCAATTTAACACGTCCATGAAAACTGACACATTTCTTAACATATCACATAAAAAAAAGCCACAAAAGCAAAAAGAGAGACTTACGTGTTATTTTTGCAGTAACACTGAGAAAGAAAAGTCTTTTCTTGTGTTTTTTTGTTTTCTGTCTCATATTAGTCCATATGAATGATGTGGGCAGGTTGAATTTTTACTGGGAGAGTTCAAACACCATGAGGAAAAAAATACTGAGCCTATTTATTTATTTTGTTTTGGTGTCAGAACTTGCTGCAGTCATATACGAAAGCTCCCGAAGTGCGATAGATGGGTTGGCTCGGTGGGAATGACATCTGACAGCTGTTATTCCCATTCACCGGTGAAGAATTATTCAAGCCAATTCTCTGGGATTCAAACATCTCTCGGACTGAATGGAAGTTCTGCTGCTGCTGTGCCGGATAAGCTGCACCCAGATGGCCCAGATGGTCTCCAGCTTGGTTCAGGTACCACGAGGTCAGCCTCCCTTGGTGGTGAGGATGAGCATGATGGCCCTCCTGTCCAGAGGAGTTTAGATTACTCATGGAGGAGGACGAGGTGGTAGTGACTGAGTAATCTGGCAACGTTTCATCCACGGTGGTGCTCGGTGGTTGTGGTGCCAACAAGTGGCTGCTCGACCTGTCTCCTGCGTACAAACTCATGGCTTGCATGTTACAATGATAGGTGGCGTTGGAGTTGGAGGTAGTGGAGTTCTGGTTGCACACTGGTGAGCTATATACAGTCTGATTGGGAGAATAGTTTAAGGACAAAGATGGTGTTATTATACCTGTCCTGCTGGAGGTGGAGGTAAGCTCGGTGGAGCCTTGTGGAGACCCCCTGAGGGAGGTCATGATGTTGTCCACGCTGAAGGCCTGGTGGTGCTGCTGCTGCTGCTCGGAGCTGTCCATACCGATGGACCTGTTGGACGGGATGCTGCTGTGAGGACTCCCACCACTAGACATGCTGCTGCTGCTGTCCGGGCTCTCGATTTTGGGCATCAAAGATGGAGAGTCTGCTTGCGGTGGCGTCACAGTCCCATTCTCGGTCTTAATATCCTGGATCCTCACCGGCTTGGAGTTGCCTTGCACCGGCTGCTGCTGCTCCTGCCTCGGTGCCACATCCTTCTGCAGCCTCTCATCTTTATCTTTCACCACGTCCTTCTTCTTGAACCGTCGCCTCCTCCTCAAGAAGCTGCCATTCTCAAACATATTATAAGAGTCCGGATCCAGAGTCCAATAGCTGCCTTTACCTGGCTTTTTATCATCTCTGGGCACTTTCACAAAACACTCGTTGAGAGACAAGTTGTGTCTGATGCTGTTCTGCCAGCCCTGCTTGTTGTCTCGGTAAAACGGAAACCTCTCCATGATGAACTGGTAAATCCCGTTCAGGGTCACCTTCTTGTCGGGAGAGTTTTGGATAGCCATGGTGATGAGAGCGATGTAGCTGTAGGGAGGTTTCACCATATCCTTGGGTTGAGGTTGAGGGGTGTACGGTCCATACGCACGGGCCATGGTCGCAGGATATTGGTCGTGAGCCGCGTGAGAGTACATGTTCATAGGAGCTGGCATGCCGGTGTATCCTCCACCGGCGGCGGCCCGGTAGTAGCTCGGGTCGCTGCTGATGTACGGCACGACGCCCAGAGAGTTGGGACTGGAGACGGAGTAGCGAGCCTGCATGTTTTCACAATAAAAGCTCCAATTTACGCACACGGAGAGCTCCAAATTACGCACAATAAAAGCTCCAAATTACGCACACGGAAAGCTCCACTTCTTCTTCTCCCTCCTCTCTGAATATGCCGTGGCGCTCAAATCACAGCTTCCTCACTGCTCAAAATAATAAAATAAGAGAGGAAAAGTCTTCACAACAGTGCTGGATCTCAGCTGTGAGTGTTTTTTAAGCCGTCCCCATCTCTTCTGTGTGTCCCTCTATGAAACGCACGTTGAAAAAGTATCTGAACTTTGGACATCAGAACTTTTTTTGCGCAGTTAAATTCTTTCCTCCTTTTTGCTTTGCCAGAGGAGCTCCTCCCAGAAGAGTGCAAGGAGTTGTCCAATGGGAAGTGAGTGAGGCCGTGCACACAGAGAGAGAGAGAGCAAAAGAAAAAGCTCGTGGCCACACTCACACAGGGCTTTTTTAGAAAAAACTTAGAGGAGGTGTTGGTAACTCCCATGCAGCCCCAACTCCAGCCAAAGACTTCAGACGTGACAGAATAACGCACATGTACACAATAAGATGAAGAAGAAGTTTGTTACAAACAAGACATCAGACCTAGTAGCTGTCTGAAGAAAACAGAAACAGTTGTATTTAAAAAAAAAAAGGTTCATATCTCATATCTATAAATGAATCTGGATATTATAGCTTTAAATTAAATATTTTTGTTATGTGTGTTTTGTTTTTTGTTTTTGTTTTTTGTTTTTCTTAACTCTACTCTTTCTTTTTGTCATTATTATTATTATTTCTTTTCCTGGTTTTGTTTCGGTTTTGAATGTTGAGGTTGTTTTCTCTTTAGTGTACTTGATGGGTTTGTCTGTAAAACTCATCTACTTAAAAGTTGGTTTATAGACTGTTGTAATTACAAACAGTGGATTGCATATATGAAAACAGCCTTGAAAAAAGGGCAAAAAATAAAGTATAAAAAAAATAATAAAATAAATTAAATCTGATATTTCTCCTAAAAAATGTACAAAAAGGCATGCAGATAATTTATTTGGCTGCTCCCAATGTGAAGTTCCTTTTTTTATTATAGTAACACCAATAAACCAAATGGCGTCGTTTACGTTCAGCTTTAACGTCTTTTTAAAGGTGCATTTTTATTAGTGAAAAAGACTCAACACCAGCAGCAGATCAAAGCAGACAGAGCCTCGCATCGTTGGCAGTGGGCGGTTAAAGTGAGATCTCATTACAACGGGAATTAAAAGACAGTTTGGGCTGCGAGGTGTGAGAGTTTATTCAAGAAAAAGGTTTCAAAAGAACCAAATGGGACGAGCATGACACCTCACACGAGGGGCTTTTTCATCGAAATGTTTGAATATCTGTTGTGTTGGGGTGTTGTGTGAGGCCTATTTTACCACTTCTATTATTATTGATATGTTCTGTGATGTTCTGTTTTAGCAGTTACCATATTTGTTTTACTTTATTTATCTGCTTTTATTGTCTGATGTTCTGTTTTAACAGTTACCATATCTTTTACTTTATTTATCTGCTTTTATTGTCTTGTGAAGCCCTTTATAACATCTGTTTTGAGAAGTGCTATACAAATAAACGTATTATTATTATTATTATTATTATTATTATTATTATTATTATTCATTCTTGGTATAGCCGAATATACAAAAACAAAATTCATTCTTCACACAAGTGTAACTCCTTAATTTATCTTTAATTTAAAAAAAAAAAAAAAGTCCCAAGGGTGTGTTTTATAGCAGATGTTTTTTTGTAATTAATCTTAAAGCTGAGGTTTTGAAATAAAAGATTTTTGACTAAAGATAGAATAAGCCGACCCTGAAGGCCTCTGCTGTCAAAAGGCGACTGTGCATGAAATTGTTAATGGTCATTGTGAGGCAAAGTTACAGTCCTAATATCGGTGTAATCCTCTGCAGGTCGTCTTAATTAAATGTCCGTGCAGTGGCCTGGTGCTCCGCCGGTTTCTCCTTACATGGACCCGGGCATGAACTTTTTCCACCGCCTCGGGCTGTTTACACAGTTCACTACGAGCTTTTTACTTAATACCACGGCCTGCCCACCCAGTCCTCCTTAACTCTTTATTATCTAAGGTATCCACGACTGAAGCGCAGTGAAAACCATGAATGGATGTCACCAAAATAAACAAAACAACAGCCAAAACATTTGATAGCTGTTGGCTGATTTTTTTTTTTTAATAGCCTAATTACAATATAATGAGGACACAATTATTATTAAAATACATATGGTTTTATAGTGACGGAGACATTTGTTATATTATTTGGTCTACAATTTAATTGGATTTTTTTGTTTTAAATATTTATTTTTTTGCTTTTTGTTTTGGTGCATTTGTGCCACTTAATCTTCCTTCATTGTTTTTATTTTCCTAAAAAACAAAAGGCCGAGATCATAACAAATAATAAGACAATTTAAATATATTATTATAGCCTATAGATAAATTAGAAAGATGTCTCCAAGAGACAGAGAGAGAGACAGACAGACAGAGAGAATTAAAGGTCCATCATTACTGTGATTGTGGCTCCCTCTAGTGTTCACAAAGGGCACGTTTGAGATTGTTCGTTTCTTCCTTCAATAAGCCTACATTAGTTTGTTTTAATTAATTGGAGTTATTTATTCTAAACCGTCATGATGTCCCTTCTTTAAAGGCCATTAACGGTTTCATAAAATCTTCTTTTTTTTTCAAACCTACATCTCTGGAGACAAATAAAAAAAAAATGATAACTGACAAGATGCTACAACTCAGTTTGAGGTAATTTATTGGACAAATAGATCACCAAAACAGACCCATCCTTTTTTAAAAAAAAAAACACATTTTTTATTGTGTTATAAAGTGATTACAAAACAAGTGAAGACATATGTAGGGGCATATACAAAAAAGACCAACATATATTATACAGAGAAAGACAAATAACAAAGTACAAAAACAAAACTAAACAACACAAGTGGATAAAAGCAGGTTGAAG
>CAKAOH010033787.1:0-39034 GCA_916701665.1 Sebastiscus tertius
CAAAGCACTAAGTCCACGTCAAAAAGAGTTACACTCCCCAACAGCTCCAGAACTGCCTGAAACTCCTTGCATGAAATCCCGCCTTTTCTTCCGTAACGTGGTGATGTCACCAATGTCACGTAGCGGCTAATTTGGCACACCCTCAAATGAAGCTAGTTAGAGCGGAGCTGGAGGGGAGTCCGAAGAGTTTGGTTCGGTTGACCAATCACAACAGAGGGTCAGCTGACCAATCAGAGCAGACTGGGGTTTTTTTGGGTGGGGGCAGGACCTCAAACTGAGCGTTGGGGTGAAAAGAGGTGCTGCAGCACAGTCGGTATGAGAAAAGTAAAGCGTTTGTTTGAACATTACAGCATGCAAACATGTTCTAGTAGAAACCCAAAATACAAATATGCACCTGAAAATGAGCATAATAGGTCCTCTTTAATGTTTCTAGCTGACTCGTATGAAAATGAGAACTATGGAAAACTGTCTTAATATGCATTTGTTGGCTATTAACTGCTGTGTAATGATACAAAAAAGACACAACAGTCTCATGTAAAAAGTATCTTCAGGTGATGAATCATGCCATGGAGATAAACAAGCAGCTTGTTACCCCGGGTAGCTAAAATATTAAGGAAACATAAGTTGTTCGGATATACAGGAATACCCTAAGTTTGGCTATACTTGTTCAAGCAACACAACACGGTTAGATTAATGCTTTATTGTGTTTTCACTTTTACATGAGAAGAGCCTTTAAGGACTAACTACGTGAGTCTGGCATTCTCATCTCGTGTAAACGTCCCCAAATCCAATACAGAGCAGGACAGAGCTGTTGATGTTATCCTAATCTATCCTTTAGTAATCTAAAGCTTGACAGCCCTACCGTGCCTAGTTACAGTTGCTGCTCAGCTATGATTGGACAATCGCTGTTTGGAGGGAGGGCTCTAGCAAACCGTCTGTTACTTTGTATGATTCTGAAATGTTAGCTTTTCATTCAAAGCTGTTTGTGCTTCCAGTGTTTTCTTGTCAGAGCAGTGCTTGCTCTCTACCTACTGGTGTACGGTGGTCATGGATACACACACCGAGTATGTATTTAGGTGCATATCTTCTAAGGCCTTGGATGCATAACTCGATCATGATGATATTCTCCAAGCTATCATTATAATTCAGTGTAAATGTGATGCTTTCCCCTGCAGTAGGCCTACCAGCAGCAGTGTGGGGGCTGCTCTGCTCTGCTCTGCTCTCCTCTGCTTGCACAAACTATCATTCTCTCCATGATACAGCAGAGCTGCAGCTTATTCTGGCAGCGGCAATCAGATTAATAAGTAAACAAGCTTGTAATTGTCCTCAATGAAATATTCAAATGATACGGCTGTTTACTAAAAGGACGCTCATCCTGGAATTTCAAGCATTAACCACCCATGATGATAGGACATGTCATTACAAGTACCATCTCTCTCTTGTCTGCCTCCTTCTCTTTTACCTCAATCCCCCGCTTTGCATACGAGTGCACTCCAAGGCCATCCGTGAGTCTGGTACTTTCCCTTCAGCTGTGGTGTATTTTAGAATAATGTACTGCAGAATTGTATTGATATATGACCAAATGCAAGTGTGCTTTGCGAAATAAAGTGTCATCTCTGGCTCCACTGAAACATACATCTGCAGCACATATGTGCCACTGCATGCATTACACATCTCTTGTTATAATCCTTTTCATCTTGCAGCGTATGTGTGTATGAGCGGCCATGTATATGCTTGTGTGCCTCTGTGATCTCGCTTTCTGTCTAAGCGCAGCATTGCAGAGCACAAGCTGCATACTAACCCAATCATTAAGACATAAATGAGAACATCAGAATCTATCTGCAGTCTCGCACACAGCAGTCCCGAGAGAGAGAGAGAGAGAGAAAGAGAGAGAGAGAGGCAGGGGGAGGGAGAGAGGTGGTGGGGGGAGGGCTGACCAATTTATCTTCAGTCTCTCCTTCCTCCTCTTCTAATGTTTGCATCTCCCCATTTTTCTCCTGCTCTCCCACTTCCTTTTCTTTCTCTGACAGATAGAAGCACACGGGCGGAATGTGGCCTGGTTGAATATATCAGACTTTCTGCCTGTAGTTTTTAGTCTAATTGGGGGCAGCGAAGCGGGTACGTCTCAGGCTCGGCCCAGACGATGCGACCCCATCGGATTCTACCATTCCTTTCTAATTCCGTCCCGCATTTTCGAACGTTTCAGCCAATCCTGGCCCACTTTCCCGTCCATACTGTATGTGTGAGATAAAAAAGAAAACATCAGAGAGAACATGAAAAGATGGAAAGCTATGACAGGAGAGGGAGTTGAGAAGAAAAGCTATACCTGTGTGCTGTAGTGCTGTTGCTAGAAAGAGTCTGTTGTTGAGCAGATGTGTGCTTTGGATGGATGAGGAGGAATGTGTGGAAAAGAAGAGATCAGTGATCTTTTAGCGAAGGCCACACTGTAACCAGAGAAACCAGTAAAGATGGGAATGAGAGGGAAGTGATAGGAGAAGACATGCTGAGGGATTTAGGGGGTGTGTGACTCTGATTAATTGAAGTCAAAACAGACACGGCTGACCTCTCTGGCCGTTGCATCTTCCTCTGTGGGAAACGGAAAGCTTATTTTGATCAATGTAATACTTTGTAAACTCTAGGTTATATGATGATGATTCATACTGCAACAACAGAGAGCTTGAGTTCACCGTGTGCGTGCAGTACATCTGTGTGGACATAATACACACACATATAAACACAACATTGGGCATTGCCCTTGAGTATTGCTCCTTCTTTCTTTGATAATGCTGTTAGAAATCAATCTTCTCAGAAGCACTGCTGACAAAGCGTGTTTTGTTGGACCTGAGCTGTTCCAAAAAACACACCAAATAAACATCCTGTCAGAAATGATGCCTTTAAAGACTGCCATTCGTGGTCCTGTTTCGCAATCTGCAACATCAGAATATAGTGAAATCTTGGCTAGAAGAGCAGCTTCCCAGACGCGAGCTGGCAGCTTCTCACTTCGTCAAGCAATGTTTCACCTAAACTGTCATACGCACCTCTTCACAGCCTCTGTTGTTGAAAGCAACACCAACTGACAAAACTTACAAAGCATTTTGTATATTAATGTAGGGCTGCAGGGCATATACATCAACCTCTGTGTGGATACAAGATGAAGTATTTGTGTATGCACAACATTAGAAATATGTATGCACAGCCAATAGGTACAATCACTGTATACACTGTGCACCATAGTAGCCTAATCTGATATGAAGGGTGGAATCGATAGTTAATATGTTGCATTCATGATTAATTAGATTTTTTACTATCACTACCACCTTTAATTAAAGGCTGCTTTTAAGATCAGATTATTTAACTCAACAGCATCTCCATCATATTACAGTCAGATTTCTGTTCTGCCATCCCAAATGCAACGCACTTCATGGGTTCATCAACATGGTTTATCATGTAACCATAGCAACACGGATGCTAAAGATTTCAAGAGAGTATGCTCCATGCAAAGGACACATGTAAATTTGCACGTGCACATGACATTTCCAATGATATGTTCATTATCAAGTGCATAGATGCATCACATTGACGGGTGGTTAAATGTCAGCTTGAGTGACACACAGTTGAGCTGATATTGAATAAAATGAGGCGGTGCCGAAAGCCGTATTAAATGCAGCAATGAGTTTAAAGAATCAGTGGCAAGTAAAATTGCAATGAATCAACTTTTCGTGTTGATAAATAAATGTCAAGCTGATCAAATATAATCATAAAATGATTTGTTGACAATTTCATTTGATCACTGTGAAATCATGCAATCTCAGTAATTGGTTCTAACACTTGAGTATTTAATTTAATTGCATTTAATTTGATTCAACATTTAATATGATAAAATTATAATCAATCTCCATTTAATTTGCAAGCTACTTTTAATTGAGTGTGTTTAATGTGTCCCCCAACCAAGTCGGAGGACACATGGGTAGTGGAATTCATCTCCAAATGTGTGTGCTGTTTTTACCTCAACTACTCGATGTTTAAATGCTGATATTGAAACATATTTACTAGATTAAAAATTAGGTCATAAAGACAGTAGAACATGTCCGATGTCAGATGCAAAGTCTATCTTGTGGACTGAATGTCACCCAAAAGCCCTCACTGGATGCTGTAAAGCTTCTGAATTTACAAAGTTTATTACAGTGTTTTTTTTTTTGTATTAAAGCATAATTGTATTTTCAATAAAAAGTGACATCTGAGACAGCTTTTAGTATTCGACCACAGATTTAGTTAAATTAAAACCTGTGTGACACAATATCAGCAAAAACTGAACATTTTGAGCTTCACAAAAATTAATCTCTAAAAACAGATTCTGCATTCATATGTTCTGTAGGCAACGAGACAAGGTTTTGGTATCAATAGCGTTCTGGTTTCCGTTTTGTAGTCCGAGTAGAATGGCGTTAGTTGAATGCAGGTAAACAGTCCGTGTGGAGAGGCGGAACGATGGCGATGATTTAGCTTTTTATTGGTTTTAAATTAGCTTGTAAACTTGTGAAACAATCCGGTCGCACACGTCTTCTCTCAACTCCAACTCCAGTCTCAAGTTGCTAATCGGACTGTAAACAATGAGCAGTTCACGGAAAGGGAAGTCTTGGCCCGGATATCTACTGGCTACACACTAGAAATATAGTCCCTCGCCTCCAGAGGCTTATCTGTCATCAGACCGACGGCCAATGGGTTTCGAAATTGCACACAAGTAGAATTCATTTCAGGACTGTTGTTTATGTGTTTGATTGTACGGTTTAATGTCAGCAGGATGGATTCTTTGAGAGGTTCAGAGTCAAACCTCTTGTCAGTGGAGCTGGCCTCTATACAGGATGTGTGTGTGTATATATGTGTGTGATGTACTTTAGCAGTCTTGGGTTCACAGCCAGCTTGTTGCTGGACCTGCCTAGACAAGACCTCCATTATCGATACCTCCTCAGCTCTGGTAGCTGCTTATCTCATAATTAAACAGTTGATAATGCTAATTTTTTGCTGTGTTCCGAGAGATTGTGCATGTACGTGTGTGCGTGTGTGTGTATTTATGCACTTGTATGTGCGGTAAATGATGATTAGATGTTTGGACTGTGTTAGCTGCACTGAACATTACAATTATTAAAATATCTTTAAATGGCTAAATGTTTTTAGTATTGTTATTTTCACCTTTTATAAGCGATACTATGATGTAATCTTAAAAACGTATAGACTATAGCGTCACACTGTAGCAGCAGCGTGGAGGATTTGCTGACTGAAGCAGAAACAACTGGAACATAAATAGGGACGCTGACACGCGGTTACTCCGTGACCTTGGGATCTATCGTTACAGAAAGCAACAATGCTGTTGAGAAAAGCCGACAGTTAAGCCTTAAACTCTACACAACATATACGTATTAATCACTGAAGCAGAGATAAACTTCAGTGACACCCCTTTGAAGATTCCTCCCTCCTTTCTCTCTGACTATATCTTTCATGCCTGCGCCAGATAAACACGGATGAAATGATTTTCTTTTTTTATGAAGATTTGAATAGCAAAACATCTGAGGGCAGTTACTAAAGGAAAGGTTTTGTGCGTGTGGATGCACACATATGCAGTATGCTTGATCTGTGCCCATTTGATTAAGATATCTTTAAAGCGAATAGGCATTCAACTGACCAATTTAGGACAAATTCAAGTGATCCCCAGGGCCTGACATGGCTGGCCTGGCAGGCTCAGGAAAGCCCTCTGATAACAAGAAGACAGCTGTAGGATATTAATACTGTAAAGACCTGTAAAGACACCAACGTCCCTCTGTCTCTATAACTCGTTTCTACATGGTTGTGTGCGCTTGCTTTACCCACAAAAGAGACAGAAAGAGAGCAAGCTAGAGAAATAGCACAGCAAAAGCTAGAAGGAGAGCACCCAGCACAGTGTGTGTCTGAAGGTGAGTGTGTATATCTGTTATGTCTCTGCTGGCAACCTTGCGCCAACCCCCCCTTCACCATTTTTCATCCAACTGCTGCAGTACACACTGCAGAGGGAGACAAGGGAGAGTGGGGTGGGGTAGGATGGGGGGGGGAGGCATGTGTAGCAGCCGGAGAGAAAGGGATTTTCCTGTGTTACTGTGCGGTTATGGGGAACAGTTGTCTGTTGCTGGGATTACTTGCAGTATTTAACAGGTTTGCATGGCTGGGAATGCAGGAATGGGACCCCACAGAGGCAGAGAGAGAGAGAGAGAGAGAGAGTTGATAACTGAGATGCAGGTACACACACATGCATATACAAGCATGGCCCAGTAGAGCTAACAGCAGGCTTGTGTGACTGCAGTGGGTGTTGATTCATCGCTCTCACTCACAGTAGGTCCATCTTGCTGATAATTATCTTTGTCAAATTAATTATCAGTGTGTCAGCATGACAGTGGCGATGAATTACATCCAGATAACCTCGATTCATCAACAAAATGAGTTTCAGGGCAAATGTTTGGTGGATATGGATGTGCTCCTTGTAGATACTCGTTCTTCTTCATCCATCACCATCCTCACATCCATGATTTCTCATTGACGTACCTTTCACCATCACTCTCTCTGTATCTACTATCTGTATTCTCATAGAGGTGTTTTTAGGGGTTTAAAGTACCACAATCAACACATGTCTGTGTAGGGTACCAACCCTACCAATATGAAAGTTTGTCCCTGACTGAGTGAGTGATGAAGTTACACCATTGGCCAGTAGTGTGTTGGAGTTTCCCCATTTGCTGTTGCTCTTTCAAAATAAATAGGTGTGAGTGTTTTTTTGGTGCACGCCATTTGCCATTTAGTTACCTGAACTGCTGAGGGTGCCAGGCCTTTATTTGAAGCAGGCTTATACTAGAGACAGGCATTTATTAGGGTTGTCAAAGTTAATCAAATGTGGTTGGTCAAGCCTTGCCTATTGTCGACTGATCGCTCATTGATGCATATTCTCATTTGCCACATTGACTTCCATTTTTTCCACACCAGTCAAAAGAGCTGAAACACCCAATTACGCAATTTGTCTTCTTGACTTGGCATAAGAATGTATTTTATAATAGGACGTGTCCCAATCCATTTTCTCTGGGACCGGCGTGATGAGGTGACGGCGCTGTTTGTTGTGTGTAAGGGGGTGGGTGTGTAGGTGTGGTGCTGTCCGGAGTACTGAAACCGTGCGGAGGACATCGATAGACGGACTGTCTGCTTGCTTTTCATGGTTGTGAATAGAACTTTTGGCCCTAATCATTCATAAATGCAAAATATATTTAGCGCTTAGCAAGTGTTATGTTCTTATATGAGTGCTCTGATTAATAAATATATTCTTTAATGTTGTAACAGTAGCCTTATGTTTTTGTTATTTAGCCTTTCTGAGGCTGCTCCCACAGATTTGGATAGTACAACTAAGTTTACATGGTGATTTATTAACACACACACTAAGGACATTGATTGAAAATACAAGTTACGAGTTATTTTCAAATATTTATTAACAGTATTATTTATATGCTGATATTTACACCAAAATAGGCTATATATCATGATTTATTGGGGGAAACCAAGCAATTCTATGTAAAAATCAGACTTTAAGCACCCCCATATAGCCCAAATGGAACGTTCCTTTGTTTCACAACCACATTTTCCCACCACTGCGATGATTCGACTGTGAGATTGACAGTCCAATCAGGCATCTCAGATCCAATCATCGAATAGTCGACTAATCGGGGTCACCCCCAGCATTTATTTCTAATTCACTGTGTCTGATAAGTATATTTGGTCATATTTTAGTATGAAACTTCCTTCTTTTCTGATATGCTCCTGTTTGCCCTGTTGAATTTGTATCATGGCATTATGCTGTTAATACAAACTCAATACTTTCTGTATCCATTTCAAATTAAAAGCCCTGTAGTATTTCAGTGGACGGACCCTTCATTTCATATGAAGAGAAAGGCTTTTATTGTGAAAACATTTGCAGGAACGTGTTGTGTAAAATTCAAAAGAGAGAGAGAGAGAGATTAAATAAATATAGTAAGCATGAAGGTGGTTATCCTGATTGAACTTTTGCTTCGTTTGTTATGTCAACCTGCTTGTTGTCCTAGAGGAAAAGTCTGAGGAGTCACCATCAGGATTCATTCTCTGGGAACCATGAGTATATCTGTGCAAAAATTCACGTCAATCCATAAAATCTAGAGTCTTGTCTAAGAGTGAGTTGACTTGTGAATAAGGCCCAAATTACTCAGGTGTAAACACAAGTCCTTCAGCACTGTGCTTATTGGCTCGACTCCACGCCAAGCAGAGAGGGAGACTATAACCACTGAGACATCACCCCCCTTCATAGAGTAACAATAAATGACATTTCACTTCAAACACGCTGCCATTTTTCCCACACAGTTCATGTTTATAAATGTGTGTGTGTGTATGACAGTAGCTAGGTGATAACTTTATCAAGTGGTCCAGACAGAATGACACCCTGACATTGGGAACCTGAAACGGATCGTCTCCGAGGCTCACACCTGCACCACCTGACACTCTTGTAGGCAGCGAACACCTCTTTCATTATTAATTCACTCACTGCCATGACCGTATCTTTCATTCATTCATTTTTCATGTATCCCTGTACCGCTGCTATTTTTGCGATTCAGCACTCATAGAGCTTGTCGTATTTTTCCCCTTTTCACTGAGAATCACAGTGAAACCTGTCAAACGTCTCAGGATAACAGCCTGGTGAACTTGGAGCTGTCTGTTGTCTATTTTTACACACATGTCCCCCCCCCCCCGTCGCTCTATTTGTTTGGCTACGTTCTCCTTTTAATAACCTCACTCAATATAATACTCTATGTCCTTGGTGTGTGGTAATTACATTAGCATGGCTTTTGTTTGCCAAATGAGCAGCCCATATTAAAAGATATTTAGCTGTTCGTGATTGCATATGTGTGTGTGTGTGTGTATGTGTGTGTGTGTCTGTGTGTATTTGCTGTTTGTGCATCCGCGTCAAACAGCAGGTGGGTCGTAATGAGAAACCAGGCCTCATGTGTCCACACAGTCATTCAAATATAACCTGAATGTAATTGAATAGGTGCCTCTCAGGGAGTTGCATGACTGCTTTCTGCGCCACTTCCCTTTCAATCAATGTATTGTGTCGTGGCATCAGTCTGCCGGCAGCCTCGCTCGTCCTTTTTTTTGTTTTACTATTACGTTCTCATTGGCTCCCTCTAACCGCCTCGGTTAAACCTGCCTGTTTATTCCAGTCGGGTTTTGTTGCTTGGATCATTAGCTACGTTACATTTCTCTATGTAACTGCTGTTGACACTGTTTGTGTGCTCGCCAGGTGCTGGCGCCCCCAGGCTAGTCAACATACACACATGCGTGTTTTCGCTGTACATAAAAGGAAATGCACATCACAGCCAATTAAATGTTATCAGGGTAGTTCTGCAAATGATATTGAACTGATTACACACGCGCTTTCCTCACAGAGACCCGCGGTTTGTTTTTTCTTCTGTGTTTGAGTTCACGCTCGATTACATCCATTGACTTACCGCTGTGTTTAGCCATGCACACTTGTTTGTTTACATATGTGGATGTGGATGTTGTTTTTCAGATTATATTCGATGTAACCTTTGCGATTTGACCCTTCAGCCCCGCATCTTGTAGCGCAACTCCCATGGTGCTTTGCTGCTACCGCTGCTGTAGGAGTTAAAGTGATAGTTTACATGCTGGCTCCTACTAAAGCACGACCTCTACTTGACCCCTTACATCTTGGACTGCCTTGCTGTCACTGCTTGAATGGACTGCTCATTTCATCCGCCACTGTGGAGAGAAGGCAGAATGATAATCTGTGCTTCGGTGGATAAGCGTATACTGTAGGAAATTACATTTTTTTCAGTGGACAGTATGCAGTACATAGGGTCCGTTTATTCATTTCAATAATACAAAACTACATTTTTAAACGTATCGCTGTAGAATATTCAAAAACATTCTCTAGTTTAACCATTTACATACTGCATTTGCATTTTCTGTCTCCAAAGAATATCTTAAAGGTGGTTGTTGACGGTAAAATACTTTTTTGCAGCAGTGCGTGGAGACAAAAGCTGGGTGATAATCAGTTTAAACCAGTGTCAGAATCAGAAAACCAAAATAAAATCAGTGTATTTTCCTGTGAAAAGCGGTAAAAAGCAGAGAGATGATGAGGCTTTCACAATTATTTCATCATTTCCTTCTGTTGTTTTACTCCCATGCCCCAGTCGGACACAACTTAAAAGCATTCTAAGGCTATTTTGCTGTACACACACTGGTCCATTATTTAAGCTGAGGATCATTTAAATAAGCTGAGCAGAAAATAGGGATAAAAGAAAAGAGGATAGCCTCGATGCAGTGAAGCAGTGAATGGCTGTGTTAGTTGTAATTGACGAGGCGGTTTGTAAGACTCTGCATGTGTTTATGTGCGTCTGCAGCGCTATACTGTACTGCGCTGCATGTTGGAGAGGAACGAGTTGCAGTAATCTGTGTTCCCTCAGCCTCCGTCAGCAAGTTTAGCCACAACATTAAAGACGAGGCACTGACAAGACAGGGCCATCCGGGGCCACTTAAAACCAATACCGCAGGGCAGGGTAGGGCCTTCCATCAATTACAACCTGATTAGCCTAATCGTTATGAAATAATCCAATCCAGGAGACAGCAGAGTCTCAACTCTGCAGACAACAGGCAAGCAAACCAGTGGAGAGCAGAGAGGGGAGTGAGGGGGGGGGTAGCAAAATGTTGTGGCATTATAGTTTACAGTACAAAAATGATACGCATTGTAGAGCTGCAGATTGGATCAGCTATCAATTGACATTTTCAAATTTCAAACTTTCAGCTCACTTTGACCACTGGAGTGTTTTTAGTCTTCTGGTCACAAACAATGAACACGTTTCCTGACTGACTTTTGGTGTTACAACAAGCGCCAACTCTATGTGACTGCACTGACTCTCTCTTATCTGCTGATATCTCTCTTTATAAAGCCCATGGTCTCTGTATACCCTTACAAAAACAGAAGTATACTTAGTGTACTAGTAGTATACTTTAAAAGTAGGAGTAGTAAACTTTGAGCACACAACTAGTTTACATCCAAGGTGTATTTTGTACTGCAACTATAGCATGATCTATACTACAAGTGAACTTATAGGTATACTAGTTAGTTAAACTTGTAGCCCACTTTTTAGTTTATGAAAGTATACTTTAAAGTATACTCTCAGTAAACTACTAGTTTAATAGTTTTTACTGCAAGTATTGTAAGCAGGATACATCTGGTTATGGTCATTTAATCACTCCTCTTCATTATCCCATGCCTTATCCTGTTCTCTGGGTCAGGTCCACCTTTTTGGCCGGTCATATAGTATTTCAGTACTTGTTGATCTTCTCACGCTCATATTTTTGGGACATGTTTTCATATCTTGCCAAATTTTCCTGGCATGGTGTTAGTGTTGTTACTGTTTCATACACCTATTAACATCGTCAACCCTGCCTTTAACTTATAGTACTTAGTCAAATATACTTATACTTTTCTGTATACTTGTCGGTATAAGCCAAGTATACTTAAGTATAATTGTGTTAAGTATATCTCTGACAAGTACATAAAAAGTAAACCGAAAGCTCTTATTTCACGTTTAAAAGAAGTACACTAATAGCACACTTCAATAAACTTCTTTTTTGTAAGGGTACTCATGGAGTCATCAAATTCAGATGACCACAAATATTTACTGAAGGTGTCGTTGTCATTTTCAGCTTTAGCAGATGTGTTTTCACCTGAAATGCCGAGAGCACACCTGAATCTGTTCACCTCCACTCTTTTTTTTCCCATTGACTTTGATTGCATTTGTGCCGCCTCTAGATATCTCTGCATTGTGCAAAGAGATTGCAACTGAAACAAAGCTTTTGCAGTGGAAACTGGGGTTTGTGACCAACTAAGGTACTTGGAGAACGGTCAACCTTATAGCATTTGTTCTGTATCTCCATGAGGATAATCTTTTACATTACATTTATTCATTTACATGCATTATATACCTTCATTTGACAGAAGCTTTTATCCAAAGCAATGCACATTTCCCACCACACACAGATGCATGGCAAGGATGGAAAAAACAGCAAAGTAGAAGTGATTTCAAATAATGAGTGAATGAGAACAGTCCTGTTAAAAAGAGAAACTCAAAGTGACAGAGCAGTGAGTATAGCACAACTATGTTGTTGTGCTTTATCTTAAATTTAAAGAATGGTGAACATGAATGTTGTTAATTACAATGCACTGATGTTAATTATCGTGGGCTACCCTTGATAAATAAATACTGATACATACAGTAATGAATTAGTGTTGTGATCCATTGTAGTATATTGCAGTTCACTGCCATTGTTTTGTGTGTGTGTGCTTCTATCTGATAGTTTATGGTAAAATCATCAATAGCAAATCAAACCCCGAGGCCTGTATTGTGAGACTGTGTTGCAGTCGCACCCTCAGTGGGAAAGATGACACAATGACAGGAGTTCAGACAGCAAAAGCGAATGGGAGACGTAAAAGGATGTGAAAGCTGACAGAAGAAAAAGGTGAATTAAAATTTGAGAGCCAGCTGGCTGACCTCTAACCCACTGAGTCGGTGATTGAGGAGAAGGCAGTATTTCACTTCCTTCCCACGGGGGTTGAGAGAACACATCAGATTGGATAAAAGTTATATGAAGGAGAGAAAGAGTCCATCCTACCACTATCTCTATCATGACACTCCTCTGCCTATCTCCTTCACTCGCTGTCTCTTTCTCCCTCTCTGAGACTTGACAGCAGGATGATAAATCATGGGTCTACAGTAGACTGATGGTTGAGGGAGTGGAGATCTCGTATACAGCAGCAGCAGCAGCAGCAGCAGCAGCAGCGGGCTTCACTAACTGGCTCGGAGTGCAAAAGGACAAGACTATGTGGCAAAGGGCCAAGAAGAGACGTGGTTTTCTGCACCACATCTGTTGTACTTCGGACAGATGTTCTGCTGACTGGCAGGCTCACGGGGCGCACTCGCCCTTTTTTGTTCTAGTCGAATCTTCTAGGTGTCACCTAGATCGAGTTCTTTGTCCTTGTAAACAAGCATTACCAAACACTGACTTTAATTCCAGGCGGTTTGACTGTTATCGGGGCATTATTACACGGCTTTGTTGAATACTCGATTCCGGTTGGTCACTCACAGCGTGCTACGGGCTGTTATTTCTTTATAGCAGAACGTTGTTATGTATAACAGACCGTTGCTATGGGCGCAGTTCTGATGTCGGACTCTGGCGGATTGTTTTTGTGTCAAATTATTGATTTCTTAAGTAAGTAGCCATGTACAGTAATAATCGGAATAATGTACAGCTAGCAGGTCATTGTTGTGAAATAAACCCCTTCAAGGCGATGCAAGACCCCTCTACTCCGTGCCAGATTCCACCTCTCCCCACATCGTCCTGTCTGGGTTTATTTCACAACAATGATCGGCTCACTGTACTGTATATTATCCCTTACTTATAAGCCTCATAGATGTGGGTCAGAAGGGGCCTGCTACACCCACTAATAGGTTTTATTATCGATTCACATAGGCGATCACCAAAAAACCTCTAAAGACTGTAGTAATTATGACAAGAACGAAAACAGAAGTCAGGCGTTTTAGTATAGACAGAGTTTAACTCCGTATGGGGTGGATGTCGGGGTCGATGGATAGAACACAAAATACAGTGCTTACAAAGATGCGTAGTTGTCTACCTAAAGTTTCACTTTCACTTTTAAAACAGTAATTTAAAGCCAAAACATAATATTTTTCTTGAAACTTTACTGTTGTTTTTGCCTAAACCCTAAAAAGGCAGTTTTATTTGTGTTCAAAACATAATGTTTCATTCAGCTTTACAACATGTTAGAACGTGTTGCTTTTAAGTTTCGCTTTCACTTTTACAACGTAGCAGGTGTAGCAGGCCCCTACGGACCCACATCTACAATGTTCGTAACGACTGATAATGCACATTTAATGAGCTGATAACAGTCAAACTGGATGTGAATTCTGATGTAAGGCTCAAGTCAAAGCTAAGGGGCTGCTTTAGGCGCTGTTTAAAGCTAATATCTTCAGTTGTGATGTTATTGATTATTCAGCTTTCGATTTTTTTTTTTTTTTATTTATGTCTGAGCCTCAGTGCAAATGACCAGACGGACCTCGACTTTAACACGGTCTTCTGAGATTCTGCAGAGTAGGGGAAACGTCTGATAAATACCAAAGCAGACACTACTTGACACTCATTGCCAGTGACGTTGTTTAGTGTAATGTGATACGTTGCTGAATTTCGTCCAGTTTGTCTTTATCTCCCCGCGCTGACAGCTACAGGATGAGAAGTTGTCCGAACACCGGGAACAAGAGGACATGAGGTGGAAAATGTGTTGCACAAGCAAAATGCAAAAGGCAGCCGTGCACTCTCACGCATACACAGACTCACAGCATGTTGATAATTTAGAAATATTGATCTAATGCTGTATGTACAGGATGTGACATTAGGTAATGTGACCACATTTTCATTTGTGACATTCATACGGTGGTAGATTAGAGAGAAGGGCAGTGTGTGTGTGTGTGTACGACCTTATCTTCAGCTGCAAATCTAATTATTGGCGCGCAGCAATTTACTGTACAGTATCTGTGCGTGTGCAGAATGTCCGTATGTGCACGTGTTCAGTCATGCATATAGTATATGCCTCTCAGTCTACATTAGGCATGACGGATGATTCAGCCGAGCAGTTACTATGTTATGTTGAAGCAATATTTACATAATGATATAATGATGTGATGAATTACGGATGCTACAAAATGACATCTCAGTGAGGCCATTAGAAGCACAGAGGATATGTGAGTACCAGACAATAGGTACTTATCACAGTCAAGACAATTGTTTAACTCCTTTTTGTTATTCCGGTGACATTTTAACTTACAGTAATGTGTCCCTGGTCAAATTCGGAATCATTTGCAAACAGAAATCAAAAGGTAATGTCTAAGAATAGTTTCCTAATGCATTGCATTTCTCTTTCCTCCTTTGAATCACACATTGCGTTCACTTTTTCCCCACTTACATGCAGACTTATTTGTAAAATGACACACATATACTAATGCCATTTTACAGAGCAAGAAACATTTTTGCAGAATGCGTGACAGTGCTTATATAGTAATGCAAAAGGAAATGTCAGCGCCTCCGATGTGTAAAACAGTTTTAATAATAAGCCCATTACTGATGTTTAATGAAGTCCACATATCATTCTCATCATCAGCTCTGTTATCCCCAAACATAGCCTGCAATATCTGTTATTCACCCTTTAGGATTGTATTTATTATTTTTGTAACATCAGTATGTTTTCTTGTCCTCTCCTCCACTTTATATTACTTACAGCTTGGCTGGATTGCAACCATCTATATATCTTATACTACATGCATCTTCTTACATTTCTGATTAGTATATTTCCGACTTGTATGAATAATCAGTTCTTTTGTGTGCTTGTGTGTATTTCTTCTTTGATGAGGGATTTTGTTTTTGGTATTTATGCGTGTCATCCAGAAGAAGCTCTGAGTACCTATGGGGGGAGTGATGTGATCTATGGTTTGGTGGATTGTTTTAGGCGCGATGATTAGCTCATAGCAGGTGCTAGCTTGCCTCGCAGTCCCTGGAGTGTTTCACAGGAAATACCAGCAAATTGCTGCAGGTGATAATGCCGCATGAGGCGACTAGCTTATTGCGTGAGAAAAGAAAAATGAGGTGCTAAGTAAATCATTTGTCCCCACTTGTGCACTTGTAGAGTTGCGAAAATGGGTGAGAAAAATTTAACAAATTACCGCACACACACAACAACATTACGTTATATAGGCCCTGTTTTGACCTTGTGCTGTACATATGAGCTAATCTCACATGCACCATTTACAATGCAGTTTGTTTTAACACAACACCACTGTTTGTGTTATTAAATGTTAGTGAACTGATGATAACTCAAAATACAAGCTGGTTTATCTGCTGTGTTTACAATATAAACAACTATATCAGCATCAGATACCATTAATAACTGAGGTTGTTGATATTGTATGAAAAGAGTTGGTAGTGATAGGTCATCCAATTCGGTGTTTTGATTTTTGAAGGCCCACTTACCGTAATAGCTTTTTCTGAATCTTTCAACCGGAGTTTGCTCAGTTGTCACGGAGACAACTTTTGTTTGATTCCCATTTAAATGGCTGGTATAAACAAATCCTGAATAGCTTTGTAAAACTGTACTGTAACTGAGATGTATTTATTATTAGTCCCTGCATTTAATTGAGAGTGATTTTTTTATCGTTTGTTATGATTTTTAGTGGTGGGGGTACTAAAATGTTTAGGATAACAAATTGTCACTTTATAGAGGTCTTATTATGCTTATTTTCAGGTTCATACTTGTATTTTTGGTTTCTACTAGAACATAATGTTCAAAAAACACTTTACTTCTCTCACCCTCTGTCTGAAAACGCTCTGTTTGAGCTCCTGAGAACCAGTCATCCTTCTGAAAATTGTGAAATGCAACCGCAGTAGACTACCCAAATGATCCTCAGTTGTTCTGGGGAGGAGGTTGGGTAATACTGTATATTGACTGACAAAGTGACGACTGCCCGGCAACAGCCGCATTCATTAAACAGTGGATATCAGCATCACCAGGATGTCTGCTCAGTCCTGCGTGAATCAATAGCTGTAGAGGTCACAGATGATGCACATACATGTGAGAGTGTGCATGTGTGATTGTTTCATCCAAATGCAACCTTCCCTAACTCATCGATATCCTCTCTCTGCACCCCCTGCCCCCTCTCCACCTGTCTCTCTCTCTCTCTCTCACCCCTGCCTCTCACCTCTCTGTCTCCCACCTAGATGGTTTATAAGCCCTGGCTGTGTTCTCAGTACTTCCAGACCACCCAGATGCACTGCAGTAAGCGAATCCCCTGTGGTCAGTACTGCCTGGAGGTGCAGCAGCGGTGCCCCTTCGTCCTGCCCGACAATGATGATCTCATTCATGGAGGCAGCCCCAGTTTTATATGCACAGGTACAAAACAAATCATCTTACAGTTTATGCGTTCTTCTGTTGGTTTTTTATAGCTTCTGTGTTTGTTTTCTTTAAACCTTCTTCTTACCATAAAGAAAGAGCGTTACTTCCCCAAATCCTGGGATTCAAATCTACGAATAACAAGCTTCCTCTAACCTCTTGGCCTGAGTATCTTATTGTACAATGGGTGAACACACAGTGAGCACATAGTTAACGTAGTGTCTTGCTCAATGATACAGTGAACACTTGTGACTTTACAGTTATAAGATGTTCTGTTTAATCACCAGACTAACAGGGTGAAACACCGTAACAACAAATACTACTCACAGCATCAAGAGGCATCTGTACAATGGAGGACTGTAACAATAAGTCTGTATCTGTACTGAACTGTTAGTGAATGCAGTGCTTATTTCCAACCCTGGACACACACACACACATACACCAATCTGAATCCTAAATGAACCTTGTCAGGACCAGATTTTTGTCTCCACATGCATGGACGGTGAGTGAGTGAGTGGGTTGCACAGTATTACTGTGTGAGCAGATTTTTGTCCCTAGAACACGATTAATAAAAACACACACTTACATCACATGTTGATTCTGCCCTCTGGTGGCCATGTTGAGCATCAGGTTACCTTCATGTACAGCATGGAAGAATACATTAAAAGTGGTGAAGACAATGGAGTAGAAGCGCTGCTGGGTCTCTGAGGTGATTACATACAGGTGCTCTTTGGATCCTTCAGGTGTATTGGGCTCATTCAGTCTTGTGAAGGGCTCATTGCATGGGTGGAATACAGTCTCAAAAAAGTTCAAAATGCAAGTCTCCCTTAAAAATAATCCAAGGCACACTGTAGTGTTTGAACAAAGCTGGTCACAGGTCTTTATCAGGCTCACTTTCAGCATTCAGCAGGAGCTTGCACACCTATATTGTGTTACACTAATCAGTAGAGTGGGAGGGTGGTTCTCCACATCAATTGATGATGTGTCATTTCCTTGTTTTTCGACCAATAGGCTTGCACATTGATGGAGAACCAACCTCCCACTCTACTGATTAGTGCACAACACAATACAGGTGTGCAAGCTACTGCTGACAGTGATGAAGACCTGTGTTGGTTGCAACACGTTGTTCATTTTAAACAATTATTGCCATGAAAAATAAAGGCATTTTAACTTTGTTCAAACTCTACAATGTGCCTTGGATTATTGTTGAGGGAGACTTGCATTTTGTACTTTTTTGAGACCGTATTCCACCCATGCAATGAGCCCTTCACAAGATTAAATTAAAAGTAGTGTTTGTGTTTCTTATTTGTGTACATTTTTTTCAATTGGTCATTTATTTTAATTTATGTATTTATGAAGAATACTAAGCAAGGCTGCTTTTGACGCTCTTTGAAATTAAAGGATAAGGCTGGCAATATTCTATATTTTTGTTATTATCAACAAAAGACCAACACCAACACTGTGTCCATTTCTAAATAGTTTCTGATTTCCCCAGCCTGTCTGTGGCTCCCAGACCACATTGGAATCTTTAAAAACGGGTCATATATACTGTGTATTAGTTTTTATTTTTTATTTATTTTTAAAAAAGGCTACATAATTTCCTAAACCAGCTGGGCACTATATAGTTTTTGGCAAATGTCTCAAACAGGAGTGAATAGTACATTTGTCGGGGACTATTTTCAGCTGCACAGTAGATTAATACACATTCAAAGTGCTAGTATGTGGGTTTGAGTCAAAATTATGGAGCTCTATGGCACATAAGAGTAAACTATATCAGGCTTTGACTATACACTTAGTCAACTGGATCACTTAGATTGGTTTAGACACTTTTTATGCAGTAGAAAGGTTACACCATCAATTCTAAATATTCTGCTCTGTGAACACAAGCTGATGTACCGGGCAAGACAAATCAAGTATGTGGGTGAATAAGTAAAAGGGGGAGATGACAGCAGCTGTTGCAGCACTTTCAGGTTGTGCCTTTCACCTCTACATGTATGTGCATGTGTGTATTTTCTCAATAACTCTGCAAACACGGTCGCTCTAAATGCAGATTTGTCAGTAAAGTTGCAGTAATTACACGGTTCCTCTTGTCAGAGTTAAGCTGTTGACAGTCAAACTGTGCTGAGTGGGCACACACTCCTTCAACGTTCACTCCTCACATTAGCATGCACTCTGACAAACCCCCTGTACTTCATTGGAGAGAGTGTTAGTCAGCTGTTTGTGATTTCAGTCCTTATGTCAGTGCAGTTCATTTGGATACATAATGCTTTTGTTTCTATATTGAATGCATCTTCAATTTGTATTTTACGTTTTCATGTTTCTTAAAAAAAGAGCACAAAATACTATATATTTTTGGACAAATATATGGAATCCATACATCAGAAGCTCTTCTAAAGTGAATCTGTAGGCCGAGTTGCAAAGGTAAGACTGTAATCACAGTAACTCAATTAGGTTTGCTGAGCAGAAAATAAAAGAGACATTAGATGTGCAGCACGTAGAATAAAGAAATCACACATTTATTACAACCTGGTTGCTCAAGGACATTAATTTTACTATATTAAAATACTACAAATATTGATATTGATATTAATTGATATGTTGATATTTGAAAAGCTGTAACCATTGAATTGTTTTGCATTGTGCTTGAAAATTGATTATGATTATCAAAACTATACTATTCTATTAATTTTCAGAAAGTAAAAGTCAGCTGACTACTTGAATAATTGTTTCAGCTCCAGCTGCAAATAAATAAATTAACAGAGTGTATATTTTCACCAGAGTGAAAATAGTCACATGGCAGCTATTTGACTATTTAAAGCCGGTAATAGTAGTAGCAATTAGTAAATAGTAGTTGTGGTGAATGAATGGGTCAAACTTTAATCCTTGGAGACTGTATTTGGAGTCCCATGAAAAGCCTGTTTTTCCACTTAGTTGACTTATTATTTTCTGTTTTTTAAAATTATTATTTTCAGTTGCAGTTTGGTTAGGTTTAAGCACTAAAACTACATGGTTAGGTTTAGGAAAAATAGACATACAGTACATACTGTACATATACTGTACAGTATGTACTGTATGCCTGGGTTGGGTGCAAATAGCATCTGCCATAAATACAACACAAGAAACGCTGCAAATCAAACAGTCAAACAGAACTGAGTTAAAACACAAAAGATGTTTTTAGGGGACACTAAAAACTGATGAGCATGTGCGGAAGTTCATAAACATATGGTAATGTCATATTACAAAGCAGTCAAGAAACATTTTAGTACTCTAACTATGCCTTGTATCGTAATGCAAGAGGAAATGTCAGCGCCTCCAATGTGCAAAACAGTTTTAATGATAAGCCCATTACTGATGTTTGATGAAGTACAAATAGATATATCACTGAGGCTCACTGAGGTTCGTTGTTGTTATTGTCTTTTATGTCTTTTGGTTCTCAAAGTAGTGCATGAACGATGACATGAAGGATTAATATAGAAATTTGTTACATGTAGCATCTTTAAGACAATGTTTGAGCTGACTGTTTTATGTCTCCACCACCACCACCACCCAGGGCTGCTGGAGGACTATCCATCAGGTGTTGACCCGAATGCAGAGTGCTGCGACGTGCGGTGGGACTTGAAAGTGGACAACCGTTCCCGGGGGACCCTGAAAAGAACTCACCCGCCATGCCAGCACCGTACCTCCCTCAGCTCCTCGGCAGCCTGCAGACTGTGTAACAGCCGGCTCAAACTCTGCCTGCTGGTCCTCGTCCTCCTACACACTGTTGCCAGCCTCACTGCATCCCACAATGCAACAGGACTGGGCCTCCCCGCCATCACGCCTCTGGAGGAGAGCCCTGCCAACGAGGAGTGATAGAGCTGCCAGGAGGAGGTGAGGTTGTCGGGGTGGGGGATTCCCTCACCATGGCAACCGGTGTGGAAAAATACAGCCACAGTTGTGCGAGCGGCTGGAGCTGTGTGCCTGTGGACATTCTGCAACGCTTTCTGGCAAATGGGAAACGTGGGACGCTTTGAGACGAAAGACACACAAATCAATCAAAACAAATAAATAAGTAAACAAACAGACATACTAAGGGACTCGACCGGTCCCTTAGATAGAAAGGGGACAATGCCACAGCCTTTGTTGAGTGGGAAGGTCGGCTCCCCACGGCTGAGTTTCTCTCACTACGCTTTTTTACACTGTGTTCCAATTATTGGTTTCTGTTGCACTGGCTGACTATGGAATAACACAATCATATTCTCTTTCTAATGTTCATTCTTTGTGTTTGTTTCTGGTTCTCTCATACAGGAAGAAAATGTGTTCTCTAAATAAGACAGATAATGTGTAAAAAAAATAATTAGCTGCAAGTGTGTGTGCGATGGTTTGTGTTTCTAGATTTGTGTGCGAGTATGCGTGGGCGTGTGTGTGCTTGTATGCATGTCTTTATACGTGTGTGTGTGTGTGTGTGTGTGAGAGAGAGATGATGAGTGTGTGTTGCTGACACGTACCCTAAAAGTCTAGCTACCAGGCTGGTGCAGCGATGATGTCCCCCCCCCAACCTCCCCAAACCTCCCTGGTGTCACTTAGCTCTGCTGTGCTCGTTTCTTGGCCACAGTCCAATTAAAACTTCACTGAATGTGGTTCTGATGTCTGTCATAAGCACTGCGTTTAACACAGCTTCATGGTTTTCCTACACTTTGTTTTGTGAGATAATATTCACATATTAACACTGTTTTAAAGGATCAAAAACATTTCTGTAATTAGCTTCAGTAAAAAAAAAGCTAACACTTGGCTAAACTGTGAAACACAGCAGGAACAAACAGGATGCATTTATTCCTGCAATGTCACCGACATTGATATCTCAATTTTAGTGCAACTTTGGGACCTATTTTTATAGTTTTGACAGACTAAAGGATAAGAGTGCCATCCGCTGGCTGTTTACTGCAAGTGTCAAAAGATAACACAAAATACTGCACAGTGAATAAGATTCAAAAGGCGAATTGTAGTATATATATAGCATCCAGTCATGTACATGTCATCATGCAGTATTAGCCAACGTTTTATTAGTAATCAGTTAACATTATTACATTGTCTGGATGATTGTGTTGTTGGCATTTGGCTTGTAGATCTTAATGTCATATACCAAACCGTTTGTAAATCGGACATTGGCCTCCAAAGATTAACACATTTTGAACTGCTGGCAGGTGTTCACTAACGCCAAAACACATCAGTGACCGTAATGGGTTGCAAGCTGTCAAGGTCCTCCTAATTCGTAAGGATCTATATCATAAACTAACTTCAATGTTGTAATATATGGCCACTTTCTTTCTGTCAGCTTCTCTTTATATGGATATTAATCTTTCGCGCATACTTTATATATTTCTGGTGATGAACGATTGACAGATGACAGATGAATAGACCGGTGATATATAATGATAGTCAGAATGCTCCGCTTCGATTCCCATTCCCTATATCACGACACCTTGCTTTCTTCTATGGCAGGTGAAATGAAAGCTGAGTTTGCAAAGAAGGTTTTCCTCTGCAATGAAGGATTGTTATAAACATTTTGGGTGAACTCACTTTCAGTTTTGACGCGTAATACAATGATTTAGATAGTCTGGCTAAACTTAATTAACTTTTTTATAACATATATTTAATACATGTCATCTGACCGCTTGATTTTATTGCCATTGGACTTCATTGTATTGAAGTTGACAGCCAAAACTATAAAAGTAAGAGCCAAGCTGTACTAAACCATTTTCAGGCTATTGCCGCGATACGGCTGAGCCAAAAGAATAAAATCTGAATCTGAATAATTTGACATAATAACACATCGACAATACTTAAACTTAAAAACAATTAAAATAAAAAAGATTTTTAACTGCCATCTAGATTTTCTGACAAGGCTGCATATGATGTGTTGGAACGATGATGGTTTAAAGATGCTCAACTGAAGCATCAGGATTTGCACTCCTCAGAACAAAAGACGAGGCAGAAGCACGTTAGATGCCAAAGAACCTGTAGAAAGCTTTTAGTTGACATGCTGACACAATTAGGAGGGTCAGGGAATCTTTATGTTGGTCATTTTAGGTTCATTATCTTTTAATGATACTAAAATATACCTGAAATAACTGTCAGCTATAACAAGGCCGGATAATATATGACCATTTTGCAATATCTTCTGCTGTTCCGTTTTTAAAGAGTTAGCCACTTGTTAGCAACTTTGTTAATTAGCACAGGAAGCTAAAAAAAAAAAGCACAGATAATTTTATTATCTCAAAGAACAAACATGAAACTGTGTTAAGCTTGTCTTAACCAAAGATATTATTTCAGGCGTTTTACCAAAACCCCATTCAGACTGTGGTCCCTTTTTTTTAGCAACACTGCTCAGCAAAGGTAACTGACATCAGGATTACAGCACTGGATCAATACATGTTATTCCCTTGTTGCTCCAGACGAGGAAGCTTTTGTTATTTTAGATTTTAAAGGTACTATCCAGTCAAAAACAAATGTCGGCAACATAAAATACTGAAGGTTCCTTTGTCTCCTCTGCCTTAAGAGCATTGGTTCTTCTCTTTCTCCCTGCTGTTCAAGTATAAATAGTTTTATTCTATCATCAATTCTTGAACTCAATTTACCGTTTGCCCTCAAACACAATACTCACGTCGACATCAGTGGTGTCATTTTAACCTCAGGCCTTTTTATTCACAGGAAACATGATGACTGGATGTTACCTTTAAAGACTTTTTTTATAATTGGTAAACTCCCATGCAGCTGTTATGAAGATAAAATGTCACCGTCTCACTAGGAAAGGTAGCACGCTACTTGCGGTAGCGTGAAGGAAAATCCTCTGTCCACTAATAGGTATATTACACTACAACCCGGCTCCCTGGCCATACAGTACGTATAGGATGACCCTCTACATATCAGAGACAATTTGTTCAAAATGGTCAGTTTGTTTCTGTTGAATCAGAATGTGTAATCGATTGTCATGAACTGCATGTCAAGGATCTCCGCAAGGTTACGACGGCCTCGTTTGTTGATTGTCCTCCGCCCCACTCCACACTCCACATCTGATCCCAAATCAGCTCCTGTAGCATGCCCACTGTCTTGTACCTTTCTCCTCAGAACATCAAACTAATGTCTCATTAAGTAAAGGGCTTATTAAGATATACAGTACAAACATGATCATCCACACAGTCAGACATACTTAACAAATCCAATTTGTTCGCAGGCAAAGGGTAAAAACATGGCTC
Organism: Sebastiscus tertius; assembly: GCA_916701665.1. Taxonomy (NCBI): domain Eukaryota; kingdom Metazoa; phylum Chordata; class Actinopteri; order Perciformes; family Sebastidae; genus Sebastiscus; species Sebastiscus tertius. Next base: position 24,307 of record CAKAOH010033787.1, read on the forward strand.
ATTTCCTGTTTCTTTTTAAACTGGTGTACTGGTGCAGTACAAGAGGCGTCCCACCGGCTGCTGCTGGAGAGCACGAACAGAAACAAATCCAGAGAGAGGAGCATGTCACTGTTTGCGTAATGGCATAACCTGATAAGTCAGCTGACACTTATGTTTATTTTATAAATGTTGACCAGCGTGTGAACAGAAAGGAATGGTTGTGACCTTAAGGGCTGACTTCTTCTTCTTTAGTTTCTAGATTTTTCTTTTGTCTCTTCGATGAACAAGGCTGCGTGATCAGGTATTCGAAGATGAACAGATGTTGTTGAATGCGTTTTTTTTGTTTTTTTTCCACTCTCAATGTTGATTACTTAAACGAGATGTCCAATGCGGTATCTGATGTCAAGACTTTTATTATACAGCTTATATGAGGATTTAAAATTCATCATTATTCACATCATGATGTCTATATAACCAGTATATTGGCTTATTTTGACACGTATTCTGTTTAGACCCTGCCCCGCTCTAGACATTACCATCCCTGCTTGCATGAAATACATCATTGTCATTCAACACAACGCACCCATGCCCATCTCGGATGACCGCAGTCAGTGATAGAAAAATGCTGCTATTCTATTGGTCACCAGTAGATGGAGATATTTTTATTCTTTTATATTGCTACTGCTGCTGAAGACCTATCACACAAGGACTGGCATATACACGGGAGTCAGGAAGGCTGAGCTCTGGAGGGTAAAAGTGTGCCGTTAGTGTGTGTGTGTGTGTGTGTGTGTGTGTGTGTGTGAGTGTGTGTGCAGAAATGTGTGTTTGTGTCTCTTGCTAATTGCTGTGTGTTCTCTGGAGAGCTCATTAGCGTCGCTACGACCTCGGGGCCTGCAGGACAGGTGTGGCAAACCACCACTGTCTTTATAGACCCACAGGGACCTGCTACATTAGTTGTCTCATTATTCACCGCAGCCCTGAAGCTGCATGGACTGTAGTATGAAACCATTGTAGTGTACAATGTGGAATAACTGTGTCAGTGCCCCAAGACCCAAAAACAGACTAGGGTAGGGCTATTTCTTTCCTGCACTTGCCTAATAGAATATCCCCCTAAACCCTGTCTGAAATGAGACGGTGCACAGAAGGTCAGGGAGAACAACGTGGACAATGACCTGAAACTGGTGCCAAAGCATACCTTGTGTTGAGTCAAATAAACCCAATTCAAATCTGATATGACACGCTGCTTTTCACGATCAAATATAATGGGCAACAGGAGGAAAAACAGGGTCTGTCAGTGTCGGAGAAAATGTGCCATGTTAGCAATATATATACGGATTGCATCTCATAAGCCTCACTCACCATAAAACACATGTAGGCCTAAAAGGGATCTCTTCAAGACATACATGTGATTTCATTCTGCCTGCCATGTCAGCAACTCATGCTGTGATGCAGCAACAGCCATCACAAAACCAACTGTTGGACATGTCTGCTTGACATGCAGAAATGCATCCTCGCTGTGGCTGCATGGGTGCGAATGCTGCGCATATATTGTGTTGTCCTTCATGCCGCTTCAGACATTAGCACCAAGGATGGACCTTGTGTGTAAGGTTTCTTCCAGACAATAATAGAATTAGACTGATGTAAATCTCTGATTTGACTTTTGTTGGTAATGCAGGCATGCACACAACAGTTACTCTGCTGTGATAATTTTTTATTTTTGGTGTGTTTTAGTTTGTCACTTTTTACTGCATTATACTGATAAGAAATTGTGTAGGGTCCTATAGATTCAGTCTAGATCCCCCTACAATGGTCTGTAGCAGTCGTAGGGTATGGTCTGTCACATTCCACAACACACCAACCTACAAAAACTAATTTAGTGTTTTTCCCCCTGCACATATAGACTATGTATGCCTCTTGCCCCTAACCCCCTGTGAACCCACCACCAAATGGTATGTACACAAATATTGCCCTCTTTCACTCCCTGTCAGCCTCTCTCTGTTTTCACAATAGTTCCGTTCTCTATCCTGTGGATCTATGCAGAAGCCCATTTCCTTTTTTTGGTTGTAAATACGTTCCCTAGTATGCTGAACAATGTATGTCTTTGCGTCCAGGTTTCCTTGTGTATTTTTAAGTTGATGTCATGCCGTTACTTTCTTCTTCTTCCTCTTCTTCTTCTAATTCTTTTTCTATTATTTTGAGCGTCTGAAATCATTGATGTTAAAAGAGAATGTGGTGAGGTTTAACCAATAGACTCGTCCTCAGCTTCGCAACCTTATTGTGAAAGGTTGCGGTTCTGTGTGTGTGAAAGCGAAAGATTTACGATTATAGACATGAAAAAGGTTCAAAGTCATATAGAAGTATCATTGCGATTATGATTATTATGATTACTATTATACTACCAGTATATTGTAATATTATAGATGCTTTAGTTCAAGTAACTTCTTTAATTTTTTTACAAACAACTTTGATGAAATGATTTATAAAACAGTCTCACGAGTCATGATCTTTTCGAAAAGTATGAAAACTACTGCTACAATGATTAAAATTGTGTTCTGATGAAAATAAATACAGACATATAATCTGTTTCTCTGTTGTGTTTTTATAATGTGGCATGTTTCAATTAAGATGCGAAAACAGAGAGTGTATTTTTATGTAACATGCTTTCATAAAGTAATAATGGAAGGGTGAATGTTTGTACCTTGAAGAAGCGGTTGAATTAGTGTGCAACAGACGAGGGCCTCAAAACGGTGAAAGAGTGTCTGAATCGTCAATTTCCACAACCTGTCAACAGCCCACGATGATGACACAAAGAGCAATCTTATGACATATTTTCTACAAAGGTGCTGGCGCTGACAACTGCTAATGATCCGTCCCATAATGCACTCTGCTCCTGGACAACAATGATGTCATGTTCAACAAAGGTAATGTATGTTGTCACCTGCCTGAGCAAAAAAAAAACAAAAGAAAAGACTTGAAACTTGAACTTTTATAGAAATCCCCCACTTGTCAGTATTTAAGAAACAGTTCACATGTTTCACTTTTGAATCATTGCATCATTTATACACTCATTTATTTAAAATTGTATTTACTTTGACATCATTTACTTTTCAATCTTGGTAAATTGGTTTTGCAGAGGCTGACCTTAACAACAATAATAAATAATAATTAAAAAAATATATTAAAATAAATGTTATTAAGTGATTCACACAACGCAGCATTTAAAACCAAATAAAAACTAATTAATTTCATTTAATTTAAACTAAAAACATTGGAAATAATTTTTTTAAAGAAAAAAATTTAAAGAAATACAAACTGAAATAAAAATAAAATTAAAAAAAAACAAACAAACAAACCTAAAAGTAAAAATAAAATGTTCAGAATAGATTTAGTCTCTAGTCTTTTTCAAACTCACAAACCCCTGGATCATACACTTCCCACAATGCACCTCTATATATCTTCAAGGACACACGTCTGGTAAATGCCCATGTTGATGATGGTCAGACTCCATGAACCCTGTTTCTAATGCAGGCTTTCTATGATGTCAAAACAGTCTCATATTCACAAACAAATATCAAGTTATGCAACTCGTAAAACACAATGCACAAATAAATGATGAGGGATTTGTATCTGTAAATCTCTATCTGTATCTGTTTCTCTAATTCACAACTTTGCATTTTTCAAAGGAAATATATTTGTGAATCTCCACTTGTGTGGATTCTTTTGAGACTGTTTTATCGTGCTGTTTTCACATAAAATCCACAAATACTGTCTGCAAGAAATAATTATTTTCGCAGACATAAGAAAGATCCCTGAATGAAATCCAACTTATAAGGCCAAATAAAACTCCAATGATCGTGATCATTAGTATGCAGTAAGTAATACATATTATTTAGGCTTCTGTACTTTATGATATTCTATAAAATCCTTAACAAATCCCCCACAGTCTGCAGTTGTTGTATCCATCCATGTATAAGAGACAGCACATCCACAGCACGCAGTTCTACTTAACACCATGAGATGGCTGTATCAGCGCATTAGAAGGAGTGTATGCTGGCATGAATCCAAGAGTACAAAAATAGACCATGAAAAAAATGCAGGCAGCATAACCACAGGGATCATGAATGAATGCTATATGGGCAGTTATTGACTCAATTTTGTACTGAATTCTTCACATCAGCAGAAGGATTATATACAATATCCACTGGGTGTCTATTACTTCATTAAATATATACCACACTCTTTATTTATTTATGTGTCTATACACTGTGACTCCACTCTGAGGTGAGTTAAGCCAGAGGAGTGGACATATCTGCAATCATGCATCGTGAAACTGCTGACCAAGACCTGCTGAGGCCAGTCAGGTCAATGGCGTACACACTCATCTTTTAAAATGTAACGTCAGTGCATTTATTCAGCTGTTTATCACTGACATATGGAGCGAATCGCTGACTCTTCCGAGTTTGCAAAAAGGCCATGGCCGTGTCCATTCAGACTTTTTTGTGGCCCATTAACTGTGTCACCCTGCCAGGATTAAATTATTGTGGGTCAGTGAGATGCTGCCTGAGCTTTATTTTTTTCTACTGGTAGGCTCTATTGCAATACAGACGAGCTCAAAACTCAGCGCGATTGTAACGGTGGATTATAAAACTCAGGGACAATAACAAATTGCATATATTCCACTCTGTGCTAGTAGCCCTTCCACTTCGGATTAAACCCTCATTTCTATTTCAGCTTGTTGGGGGAGATGAGCTCATCTGACTAATCCTCAACTAGCCCGCCAATAGTCAGCATCCAATATATTCCGCCTGTCATTCAGACCACACACTGTGTGAGTGTGTGTGTGTGTGTGTGTGCTATCGAAAGGGCATGTATTTTTGGCATGCAGCACTGCAGATTAGTCACAGGAGAATAAAGAGTAGGTCATTGATGCGGATTTTGAAATCAACAGCAATCCATTAGTTACATTGAATATTTTGACTTTTAAAAAATGGGTTTATCAGTATTTCATGTCAGGAGATCTGGAGTGCAGTTGGTCAACTCTGTGCTGCCATATGCCCACCAACAGAGGTCAGTACTATGCAGGCATTAAGGGAAATATAAGATTGCTCTCAATTATTAAAGGGAAAAATGTCTTTTACAGACAACGTGGAAAAATTGTTATAGAGAATTGCTAACTAATAGAGAGCCTGTACATGTGAGTTTTTGCTCTAAATCCCAAACTGTCCTTAAATCAAAAGGCAGAAACTGGGCTGAGTGGCGGCGGGGCTGGACCACTGAACCAAGCTGAGCTGAGCTTGGCTGAACTGAGAGGTTTTTTTGTTCCCCCTCTTTCCACCAGCCTGCATGCTGCTGATTGGTTGTCAGCTAATCCTTCAGAACAGCCATTTGTCAGTTCTGCTGGGAGCTTTTTAAGTGCGTAGGAATAACAGGAATTAATGAACATTTTATACGAGTAAAGTGTAGTTTCACTTTGGCATACATTACTGTACTTACTTTGTCTCTCATGGAAGTGTTGCTGCCTGTGTGTTTCTTGTGTAGGCTTGTGAGAAGAGTTGAGGAAAGCCTGGTTTAATATTTCACAAAGTTAAACCTTTTGTAGTCCTTACATAACGGCCCCTCGTAACAGTTTTTAAGCCAAGTCTCTGGCGCATTCTCCTGTTTTTTTTTCCTGTTTTTGCAGCAGAGTGTGTGTGTGTGGGTTTTATAACAAGAGGGAGGGGAGGACAGCAACATTACAACTATGATTTTAAAAAATATGATATGCCTCTGTGGAAATTCCAACACATCAGACATAGCAGTGTCATTCACGTCATTGCTGACATGTGGAGGGAAAGAGTGAAGATATTGATTGTGCTACACTGTTTGTGATCCACGGGCATCGGTTTTGGTCACTAGTGTGGCTCAGGGCTTAATGGATGAGGCGTAATTAAACAGATTCTTAGTTGATTAGATGTGCCGAGTTGCGCACCGGGTTGTAAAAGGTTGCCTTTGACAGCGTGAGTGGCATCGTGGCAAGTGTCAGTCACAGCCAGAGAAGCCCAATTACACTCTAATTGTTTCTTATTGTCCCTCGGTTACTAATGAGGTGCATCCGATCGGCTGGTCTCCTGAGAAGAAAACCACCAGCGGCAGTTAAATATAATGACCTTAAAGAGGACCTATTATGCTCATTTTCAGGTGCATACTTGTCTTTAAGGTTTCTACTAGAATATGTTTACAAACTTTAATGTTCAAAAAACAATTAATTTTTCTCATGCCGGCTGTGCTGCAGAACCTCTTTTCAACGTCTGTCTGAAACGCTCTGTTTGAGCTCCTGCTCCGCTCTCCCAAAAAGCCCAGTCTGCTCTAATTGGTCAGCTAACCCACTGTAGTGATTGGTCAACTGAACCAAACTCTTCGGACTCCGCTCCAGCTCCACTCTAACTAGCTTTGTTTGAAGGCGTGCCAAACTATCCGCTAGGCAGGTATTATGCAAATGTTTTACTTAGTGACATCACCACGTTTCGGAAGAAAAGGCGGGACTTCAAGCACGGTGTTTCAGGCAGTTCAGGAGCAGTGTTTCTGTGGGGGAGAGTAACTCCCTTTGGTGTGGACTTTGGGCTTTGTAACTTTGCAGACCTTTTACATGCATAAAAAACTATATAACACCACAGGAAAGGGAAAAAGCACAAATGCATAATAGGTCTCCTTTGATTAAAAAGGTTGAACAGGTTAATCTAAGGAGCTGCCTTGAGAATCCTTGCCATTAAATTCACCAATCTATTGTTTCTGTGATGTGTATTACACAATAAAGTGAAATGACAGGCACCAGGGAATGTTTTCTAGGCTCTTCTCCTGCTTGATTTAACCGCATTATCACTCAATATTGTGGAAAGCAACCCTGACACCTCCTCAGTGGGTCTCGGGACAGAGAATGAAAGATGCAGTACGGATGAAAATACTGCAGACATGCAATCCAAAGCATTCAAGGAGTGAATTGTCCATAGTTGCCAGGCAGAAGCACTCTCTCCAGCATGCATCCCTCTCTCATCAGTTGAACACTCTCTGACATGTGCCTGCTGTATTCACACCCCCACTCAATTTACATCAACATTGGGCATATGAGAAGAAATAATTAGAAGAACCCATTTAGAGCTTTTAACACTGTCTCGCTCTGGTTTTCGGTCTTTCTCCCTCTTACACTCTCATTCCCACCCATTAGTTTTCACTCTTTCTGAGTCCTTGTCTGTCTCCATCTGGACCATATGTCATTCACATCGAAACATATAGGGTGCCTTCACATTCATGGTACAAAAAAAGGCAAGGAAATATGGAAAGAACATTGGATCTGCGTCCTGAGAATGAACTTTACACTGTATTTATGAATTATATAATGATGACTGCTTGGTCGGGAGGAACAGACAATGTTGATGTTGAATAACACCGGCTTCTTGAATATACACTGCTCATTAGAACCATATACCTGATGGAGCAGGCATCCTATTTAGCTATATAATGCAGTTTTCAACCGGACTGCATTTGCCACAAGCTCTCGAAATCAAAGAGGATGCTTGCATGGATGGTGCCAAGTGTGTTTGCATATCTGTGTGTGCTTGTGTGTGTTGTGCCCTCTGTCACAGGACTGAACTGAGACAGAGGATGTGCAGTACCCACCAGAGGACCAGCCTGAAGCCTTTTAAGCCTCTGCCATTGAGACTTTGCTTGGACTGAAAACCCTCTTTTCAGGCTTCTTCTCAGTGCAGTTGTTTGGTCCATATCAGAATTTGACAGCGTTGAAACCAGCCTAAACAAACCAAATCAAACAAAAGTTTCATTTGAACTGCACCAAACCGGTTCGGAAAAAAAAGGTTCACAGAACTGAAGTGCATGTATGCATAAACAATGGTGGAATATATACATTTACTCATGTACTATACATAACTATAATTTACTTACTTTACTTGAGTATTTCCGGTATTACATTATACTTCTACTCCGCTACATTTTGGAGGAAAATATTGTACTTTTTACTCCATTACATTTATTTGATAGCTAGTTAGCTCCAGCTGCAACATTAAAGGTGCAGTGTGTAGTATTTAGCGGCATCAAGGGGTGACTTTGCAGATTGCAACCAATTGAAACTTCTCCCGTGAGCCAAGCGGGTAGGAGAACATGTAAATGTAAAGACGCGAATGGCCCTATCTAGAGCCAGTGTTTGGTTTGTTCGTTCTGGGCTACTGTAGAAAGATGGCAGAGTCGAGGAGGACCTGTTTCGTATATGTAGATATAAAATGCTCATTCTAAGGTAACGAAAACACAACGATGATTATTACGACAGTGATTATACACTAAAGAAAAATGTACCTATTAATATTACATTCCAATTCTGCCAATAGATCCCCCTAAATGCTATGTACTGTTCCTTTAAAGTGCTTTGCACATTAATGCATCACTAATTATAATGCAGTAATATTATAATTTGATTCTGAAATGGGCCATTCTGCATAACAAGTACTTTTACTTTAGGTACTTTAGTATATTTTTATGCTTATACTTTTGTGCATTTACTTAAGATTTTGAATTCAGGCCTTTTACTTGTAACTCGTAATTTTACGCTATATTATTGCTGCAGCTCCGAATACTTCTTCCACCACTGTGCATAAGCAGGCATAGGTTCTGGGTGAGCACTGGAATAAATAAAACAAAATGTAATCTTCGAATAATAAAATGATGCACTCACCCAAAAGGGTGGTCATCAGGCAAAAAGGTTTTAGATGTAACTTTTTGCTGCAACTCAATGTGATGTCATCAGACAATACGATGCTTTGGCCGATCACATATATGCAAGCTTACATTGCTGGATTCCACGATTCACGTCAGCAAAAGTAAAAGACTGTTGCCGTGTTGTAAAATCCTGTCTCGCATTACAAGCAGTTGTACAATGTTTAATCTTCTGGTAGGCCTACAGATGTCTGGATGCTGTACTCCATCTTCACTTCCTGGATCATATTTCTTGCAACACCCACACCAAAACAGCTCCTTTGGTTTTTAATGCAGCGCTGTTTTCAGTCTGAATGTACCGTAAGCAACTCTTACATGAGTGTCATGTGACCTTCAGAACTCGCATGTGACCTCAACCAACATCATGTGACCTCATGGTGTAAATGCAAGCCTCCAGGAAGAGCGGTGGTCATTGATGCCAATTTTCGTATAGGCCAAATGGCAGTTCTACAACCTTCATGTCGAGCCATGTGATGCCACTGAGCCCAACAAAACTTTTTCCTATAGACTTACTTTGGGAAAGAGACGTCTGTAACCCAGACAAAAAGTTATTGGTTTGTCAAGAGGTTTTTTTTTTGCATTTTTGCCAAGCTACCAGAAATAAATCATGCAGTAAACAGCAAGGAAGGCATAGCTCAAAACACAATAAAACACATTACGTAACCTGGCTGAACTCCAACAACAAAGATGTACCGTCTGGTGGAACAAACTGTGTGACACACAATCTTGCCTATCGTTTGTTTCTCTATGGAGTTTATGAGAGTATTGTTTGTTCGCTATTCAGCAAGGTATGATGGTACTTGCAGGCAATTAGATGAATGGAACAATTCCAGTTATAGTTCTTGTTTCCCATGATTACTGTTGCTGTGACGACCAGCAAGCATATTGAAACAGCTTTGTGATCAGTTTTATTTTCTGTGCATAAGGTGCAGAGATCTAGGGTGTGCATAGCTTGGCGAATAACTTCTTCACATCTGCCACAACTGGAAACACAGCAGGAACATCCCCCCATCACAAAGAGCTTACCGTTCGGTCCCATTTATCATCAGGCATCAACTGGTCCACGGGCTGGAAATGTGTTTCATAACTGGATAGTTCAGCTGATTTGATGGGATTATCAAAGGATGACATAGAGCCAATGAGAGGCAGTGGCATTATTAATAAGCCAACATGTCATTTGAGGAATCTACTGATGAATAGCTAGAAGATACATCGTAGGTATAGTGTAAGGAGCTTGGGGTAATGGTGCCTATTCTCATATTAAATTGCGGATTGTTCACAAATTTGCACAAAACATCTCTCCCTCTCCCTTTAACCCACATATTTCCAAAATTATAAGCAAACCCAGTCGGAAACACACAGACAAAATGTTACGAAGACACATACTTCTCCATTACCGTTGACAGATCTTCTGTGCTCATGTGTGTGTTGCCCCAACGAGGTAATGATGGGATCCAAACATCTGTCACCTGCCACACACCCACATTCCTCATTCCCATCATCTCATCACCATGGTAGCACTTCAAAGAGCCGGCCTGAAGCTCTAATGTGCCATTCTTAGAGACATGTATTAAAGACGTTTCATACAGACACTGACACATTGTGAACATATAAGTATATTTTTGTATTTTTGCTCCAACTCTGAACTGATATTACGTCTCAAAAAAGCATTGATAGATGAATTTATAATGCATGGAGAAATCAGCTGTGGCAGTTATTTAATGCATCTGAGAATATGCATTTCAACCAATAGTACAAAAATGACTCTTCTAAAAGCAACTCTTTCTGTCATACTTAAATTTTAGAGTGTTTATGCTGTACTTACAAAAGTTTGCATGTCATTGTGGCATAATGGCAAACAGGAGCCACATGCCATCAAATTCTTCTCCCCAATGAGACTGTGTGCCTCCTGAGATTTAAAATCTTCAAAGCTTGAAGAAGAAATTCCGTCCAATTACTGAGGTGTTATAAATCCCTTTATTCCAGTCCCTCATTTTCTCACTTTCTGCCACTTTTGGGTCACAAACGAACACATAAACATGTGAAAAAGCACAGAGCAAGACCACCGAATCAGATTCTGCTCTTTGAAGCGCCTCTTTACTTTTCCTTACCACAGCGCTCGCCACCGAACAAGATGTTTTAACGTCGGCGTTCAGCTGCAGTTCATTTTGTGATTTCTGTTACAGCTAAGCCAGTGTGCACGCTGTATCACAGTCCCTGAAGAGGTCACAGATGGGATGGACAGAAGATTGAAAAGTTAGTGGGTAATGGGGTAAAATATTGTCGTCTGCTGTGGGACGGCTACACACACACACACACATGTATGTATATAAGCAGACAAACAGACTAATTGCCATGCAGATGCAATAAGCAGTTTTTAGTTGTCTTAACAAGAGTCGAGGGATTAAATTCACTGACACACATACCCATGTCTCTCTCACACGCACACACGCATGCACGCATTAACACATGCACACGCATACACAGGTCACATAGAGCATCAGTTATTAGACCCAAATGGAGCTGAACCCTGACTGATAGCATCTGTTTTTAATACCATCTGCCCCAGACATCAACCGGCTGGCCGATGATGATGGGCTGACTGTGTCTACTACGATAAATAGAGCGGGAGCATTCACGGTGAGACTTGCATAATGTTGTTTCCGCAGTGCAGAGGAATATGAATGCATATTTGTTTTGTTAAATCAAGATACTGAACTTTTAAAGGTTGCTCTTGACAACTTGTAAGTTGGAGGCCCAGCACCAACACATGGATGGGTTCATTGTCCTTTTTCACAGAAGATATTTTGACATGTCACAACAGGAAAAGTACAAGAGTGAATGATAAGATTAATGATGGCTGAATTAGCTGCTTCGCTTTCAGGCTCCTTGTCGCACTGTAAAGGCTTACTGCGACACTTGAACCAAACAGAATCAACAATAGTTTTGTGTGGAACACCTGTGCTTTTCCCACTATGACCAGTTAAGATGTCTGTGGTGAAAAAGGCCCATAATGAGATGTTCAGACAGGCTGCTGGGGGCAGAAAACAAACTACACTCATGAGAACTCATGAGGAGATCAACATGAAGAGATTTTCATGTGATAAACTGCACAAATTCAACATCCAAAGGAGGAAAAATTGCTTCAAACACAGGGTGCATATGATTAACTATTCACAATTAGTGATCTGGTCAGAGGGAGCCCGGATTTTATTGAGGTCTCACTGTTGAGAAACAAATATCAGGTTTAGAGTTCACTCTGTTCCTTAATGAATAGCAGAACATCTTCTGAGGCAGTGGTAAATCAGTTTGACTTGTGTAGCCTGGCAATAAAGCTCAACTGTGGCCATCGTTAGCTGAAACACAATGCAACATCACTTTAACGTGACCAGCAACATTTGGCAACCCTTTCAGTTGTTGAAATGGAGAAAATTCAGAATTGTACATCCTTCTACATAGATAATAAATCACTGTGCATTATTTTCTTTTTTTTTGCATCTGACAAGCTTGACTTCCTGGTTTGTATGTCATTCTCTAATACTAGTACCTAATAATAATAATAAGAATACATTTGATCTTAAGCAACTTAAAGCTAGGTTTGGTAATGCTCTGCAAAAAACATTTTTTGTTGTATGGAAATTATCATTACATCCCGACAGAAATCAATAAATCAAATGCTCAAAAAAAAGACAAAAAAAAAATGGGCTGTCAGTGTTGCCAACTTGGTGACTTTCTCACTAGATTTACTGTAGCGAATTTTAGTCGTTTCTTTTTTAAAAACGTACTCAGAACATGTGATTCCCTAATAGCAGAGAACTTGATTATATGCCTGGTGTTCATTTGACAAGCCACAGCTCTCATATTGTGCAGGCTGTATGCTGCATTTGCCCAGGAAAACACCGAAGGGACATCTGCCACAGAAGTAATCAGCTACTGTGGCCTCAGGGGCACTGCTTCTGACAATGAATCACATACTGTAAATAACATACCAAAGAGAGTAAGTAACCATCATAATAGGAAATGAAACAATCAGTCATGAATCTAATTCTCTGTCATGAATGTTTATAATGATGACGTTTATCTTTCACCCGTCATATGACTTCCTTTAAGCATAACCATCCCCCTGAAACACCCTCTCACATACAAATGAATGCACTTTCTTCAGACACACACAGTTGATAACAGGATATTAACCTAATAAGAGGGGTGGCACGACTGATCCTGATTAACTCATTAGCAAAGGCTGAACTTTCACCTTAAATTGAGGCATGAAACGGGTGCAGGAAAGAGGGAGCGTGACATAGAATATGGCACATTGTGTAGAGCAAAGCAAACCTACAAATGTCCTTCTGTACATTTAAAGTACTCTGGATAGTTCCACGTATGCCTACCTACATGTCTATCCTTGACTAAAGGGTGTAATCCATAAAGATATCACATGATAATGAAGCTTAAAAGATATTGCATGATAAATAGGTGCTGTTAATGAGAGGATAGAGCTGTGCTACTTTTGATAATGTCAACATTATCTAGCTAATCACCGCACTACAGAAGACAAACAACGATTAATTATGTTTATTTGTGCCAGGAAAAGAAGCCCCATGCAGTCATTTTATTGAGTCTTGACATCGCTCAAATCATGCTGATGATGCTACGACAATATTACGATCAATATGCATGCAACAGAAGCATGTCTTCAAAACAGATTAAACCAAGTAATACAATACCCTAGTTTTTTGCTTTACTTGTAAGCAACATACAATTAAACGTACACTGTAAAAATTCAAAAGTTGAGAAAATCCAAATTTTCAAGGCAAGAATTTAACTTAATTTTTTTAGGTTTACATTTAGGTTTGTCCATCTTGGAATTTTACGATTTTTTAACTTTCTTTTATATGTGAACAATGTTTCTAAACAACTTAATTTGATGAACTAAGTGAATGATCAGTTGGACATTTAATCAACTCATCATTTGAGAAGAAGACGAGACTCTGTTCTGAATGATTATAGGTTTATGTGATAATTTAAGTTGACCTGATTTGAACATTTTCACAGTTTGATAGGTACCACCTCAGACTCTGTCAGAAGGTTGACTGTTTAAGACCCTGAATTACACCTATAGCTCCATTCATTACCCATTTGTTTTTCCATATACAGCTCCTCAGTCAATCAATAGGACATGGCCTCCGTGGACATTACGAAGCATAATTTGTGATGCATCATCACTACTTTTTCCTGCGTGCCAGAACAGTGAACGTCAGAGTGTGAAGGATTGCTGGTGTGATGCATGCCAACCAAAGGTATTCTTAAAGATATATTTCCAGTTTTCTCCATTTCATTACAGCGTTAGTACCTTTTTTATGTTTTGGTTATGCATCCTCTGCCCTCGCTACTGTATATACAGTAGGTGTACAGCTATGCAGCGAGCAAAACACACTTCCAATGAAAATTGAAGACAGGAGTTGGCCTTAAAGGTTTTTACTGGAAGCAAATATGAAACTGTGAAAACAGTTTTGAATAATACACTCACCGGCCACTTTATTAGGCACACCTTTTCAATTGCTTGTTAACACAAATAGCAAATCAGCCAATCACATGGCAGCAACTCAATACATTTAGGCATCTAGAGGTGGTGAAGACGACTTGCTGAAGTTCAAACCGAGCATCAGAATGGGGAAGAAAGGGGATTTAAGTGACTTTGAACGTGGCATGGTTGTTGGTGCCAGACGGGCTGGTCAGAGTATTTCAAAAACTGCTGATATACTGGGATTTTCATGCACAACCATCTCTAGGGTTTACAGAGAATGGTCCGAACAAGAGAAAATATCCAGTGAGCGGCAGTTGTGTGGGTGGAAATGCCTTGTTGATGTCAGAGGTCAGAGGAGAATGGGCAGAGTGGTTGGAGATGATAGAAAGGCACCAGTAACTCAAATAACCACTCGTTACAACCAAGGTATGCAGAATACCATCTCTGAACGCACAACACGTC
>CAKAOH010033788.1:0-23072 GCA_916701665.1 Sebastiscus tertius
CTCTCACCTCCTTCATAGTGTTGTTCTTTGGACACGGCAGGCAGCTGCTTTCAGCAATAAAGCTTTGATAAAGCCACCAGCAGGGAACAGCAGACAGACACAATCAGCAACTAGCTGGTGAACACAGCGGAGCGTTTAACAGCTAAAGAGAGAGATATTTAATTTAGGACGTTAATCACGGGCTGTCTCGGTGGCATAGGTGTGGTTACACCTATAACATCAAGTGGTTAAGTACTAACAGTTTACTTAAAGAAAACATAGAAGTATAATTGCAGTAAAAAAAATATTAAACTAGTATTTTGCTGAGTGTATACTTTAAAGTGTACTTACATAAACTAAAAGGTGGTTTACAAGGATTTAACTAGTAAACTAACAATATATTTATATAGCGGGGCGGTTAAGCATAACAATGGTGCATTTTTCAATAAAAGCAACAAATTTTGCACAGATGTAGGTTTATATGTTATGAAAAGATATAGATATCGGGGCGCCGCCAATTTGGCCCCAGGGGTCCGTGGCAGCCATCTTTCAAGCTAGTTGCTAGTTAGCAATACAACCCAAAGTTCTACCAAAGTTCAGTATCGCTTTAACTGTGATAAGGGGTTACTGGTGACCAAGAAATTCATCCAGCGATATCTCTGTCTACCCAAGATCTTGCCGTTCTAACGGTGTATTAGTTGTATTTCTATCGTGAAGGTAAAGGGGTGAAGTTCGACCATGAAGGGACCATGCTCCTTTTATTCGGGTTTCATGTTTTTCTCAGGTTAAAGGCTTTTAAAAAGCACCCTTAAAAAATAAAGAGGTAATAAAAACATGTCTGTGATCTTCTGACATCTGATCTAATCAGCTTGAACACATCTTGGAAATCATGAAGACTCATAAAATCAGTTGTCTGCATCATTTTGGAATATTTAGCACCTATTTGGCAGACATTTTTGCACAGCCCTCGATTGGATTGAGATCTGGAGAATTTGGAGGCCTAGTCAACACCTACAACTCATCGCCATCCACATGAAAAAACATCCATGTAAAAGAAAACATGATTCATCAGACAAGGCCACCTTCTTCCATTGCTCCGTGGTCCAGTTCTGATGCTCACGTGCACATTGTAGGAGCTTTTGGCAGTGGACACTGGTCAGCATGGGCCTGACACTGACCGGTATGCGGCTATGAAATCACGATGCACTGTGTGTTCTGACACCTTTCTATCAGAACCAGCATTAACTTTTTCAGCAGTTTGAGCTCTGGTAGCTCTTCTATTGGATCAGACAACACGGGCCAGTCTTCACTCATCAATGAGCCTCGGGTCTGACCCTGTCGCCGGTTCACCGGTTTCTCCTTCCTTGGACCACTTTTGGTAGGTCCTGACTGCTGCAGACCGGGAACATCCCACAAGAGCTGCAGTTCTGGAGATGCTCTGACCCAGTCGTCTAGCCAGCACTATCTGGCCCTTGTCAAAGGCGCTCACATCCTTATGATTTTTTCTGCTTCCAACACAAAGATCAAAGTTCAAAATATTCACTAGCTGCCTAATAGGCAGCAGAGTGAATGGGAAATTACTGAATTGGAGCTCGGTGACTGGGCATGCAGCAGAAATGAGCAGGTGACCGGAAATGCAGAACTGTGACATGTAGATATCTAAAAAAAAATAAAAATATTTTTTTGGATACTTGAGGCATCTCAAGGTGTATATTGTTGTATCATCATGTACTTCAAACCTAAATTTGCTAGAACATAAAAGCAAAATCATCATCCTAGTATTAAGTTAAAGCTGCTTTAGTTTTTTAAAGTCCTCTTAGCCAGCCACATCAGGCCGAGTAGCACTCAGTGTTAGCCAATTCTGATTAGATCTTTAGTCAAGTGACCGGAGTGTAATCATGTTTATATCGAGGCCGATTCATCGTGCGATAGAGCTCTTATGTTCTCCATCTCCATAAATAGATTGAGAATTGAGTTCATGACAGCGGACATCAAGAGGCCAGGAGTGCAGCACACATCGATGGAGAGAAGAGAGAAATACATTTCTACAAAGTTGATGAGATAATGATTGCATGGACAATCAGTTCAGTGGAGTGGACCTGCGAAGGGAGAAGACAATGTCTCTCTGAGTCGATCGAGTTAAACAAGAAAGACAATCGGGAGTAAGAAAGAAGGTTGAAAGTTGAAAGGGGAGACAAAAGAAAGTCATGAGGTTTTCTGTCAACTTGGCTTTTTTAGTTTAACATTATAAAATGAACCCTCTGAGACCCACAATAGACCCATTTTTAGGGGGATCCAGGGGGTCTTTAGGGGGAGATAGCAGGTCAACAGTAGATGTCCCATAGAAGTGGTGTACATCATCTGAAAGCTGAAACCTGAAGATTAATTTGAGATGCTGCTCTGCACTGTGTTAAATTGTTATAGTCAAAATATGTAATAAACACAAATGTCCATGCTCTGTTATGTCTCATAAGTTGTTGCAGCAATGTTTGGGTTGATACCATTTGTTACACAGATTTGGTGCTAAATTTAACCATTTTTTATCACTCGAGAATTGATAAAAATTAACAATAATCCTTCCAAAATATCACATTAACACACCAAGACCATGAGGAACACCACAGAAAAAGCCATGCTGTGATTTGGTTTAAAAAACTTTTGACATTTGGAAATTTCTGCAAGAATTGCTTTTTTCGGCAATTGGATGGCGAGTGCATCTGTTCTGGAAACCCGCACAGAAACCCCCTTATTTTCAATCTACATGGGAAAGCCATCCATCCTAAGAATGCTTTAGGTCTTTAATTTGTGGCTGTAAAGTTTCATGAGGCTGTGATTATCCTAGAGGTCACCACAGGTCATTTGATACAGTGAGGTCAAGTTTCAAAAAATGGTCTCACTACAATGAAATGTCTACTATGGGGACTAACATCATCACACATGAATACAGTTGGGCTCATTGGATCCACAAGAGTCTCAGATGTACAGTGATACCCAATTTATGTAATTCATAGACTGTTTAGGGACCCCAGTATGCAGAAATATTCAAATATATAGTATAGGCAAAAATAACACATTTATACTGCATTCAAAAAACTGCACGTATCTTGACTTCAGCTCCAAAACTGAAGCTGCTAAAGCCTCTGAAGGACAGTAAAGTCGGTCAGGATCGAGGGTCTCAGAGTGTTAAAACAAACACCTTATTTTTACGTGAAATGTTCCATTAAAACCCTGTTTCTTTAAAGGGCGACAAGCTATGAGGATTTCCATTAGAGAGAGTAAACAGTAGGTGCCCACCCTCAGTGTATAGACAACTTTATTATCATACTTTACTAAGGTGATTTTCAGAAAGGCCAGTTCCTCAGGGTGGGTATTATCCCGATTTCACAAGATCAGATTTTAATCAAGGCTGGCTTCTTAAGATGGGTATTACATTGAGAAAATATCCGCTGATGGCACCAAAACATCACAGAGGCCTTCATCTCTTATCCTCCGATTAAAGAAAGTGTTTTTATTTATTCATTGCATTTTTATAAAATGGCTATAGAAGAATAAATTATGTGTGGAAATACGTCAAGGAGTGGTACCTCTGTAGGACTCATTTGTGAGGAGGGCTTTGTACAGAAAGTTCGAGGGATAATAGAGTGACTGCAAGTGGATGATACAATAGAAGAGGGACACTTGTAACTAATGGCCTTATCGACTCAGTCGATACACAACATGCATTTGATGCTGCCTTAGTGAGTTTTTTGGCATGTTGACTGAAACAGACAAAAAGCAAAGAAAGGATGCGAGCATGCCAGAAAGAAGAAGAACAGTTGTTGCAGAAACAATCTAATTGGATCCTACAAAAAAATGACAGCGTTCAGTTGAGCAGCGTTGGCTTTTTGTTCAGTGAACAAAGGCTGATTAAATGACTCTACAAGGATTAGAGGAAAATGCTGGAATGAACTTGCTGATGTAACCTAGGTAAAAAAAAAAAAAAATGGGTCACTCTGCTATTTGTCAACCCATTCAACATCACTCAAACTCTGCAACAGTTTATAACAGATTACCTGTCAATCAAAACACCTGAGCCAACAGATTAGTTTACCTTTGGACGGACTACTCTTAAAGGCCTATTGACAGAGGCTGGGACACGGGTCTTGGGGTAATTCATTATGTAATATGAATTGCGACAGTGTATAAAGGCTTAGAACATGATGATAGAAGTATATGATGTCCATCCCCATGCTCTGTTATGTCTTAGAAATTGTTGCAGCAATTTTAGAGTTGATACCATTTGTGACACAGATTTGGTGCTAAATTTAACCATTTTTTTTACCACTTATTACCACATCATTGATAAAAATGATCAATAATTCCTCCAAAATACCACATTAAGACACCAAGACCTTGAGGAACACCACAGAATAAGCCATGCTGGGATTTGATATCAAAAAGTTCTGCAAGAATTGCATTTTTCGGCGATTGGTTGGCGAGCGCTTCTGTTCTGTAAGATCTAGCTAGAAAATTCATCCATCATCTGGAAGCTCTAGGTCTCTAGTTTGATCCATCCATCCAAGTTTCATGAGGCTGTGATTATCCTAGAGGTCACCACAGGTCATTTTATACAGTGAGGTCAAGTTTCATAAAATGGTCTCACTACAATGAAACGGCTCCTATGGGGACTAACATCATCACACATGAATACAGTTGGGCTCATTGGATCCACACAAGTCTCAGCTTTACAGTGAGACCCAGTTTATGTAATTTAGGGACCCCAGTATGCAGAAATATTCAAATACACCATTTTAGAATAGGCAAAAATAACACATTTGTACTGAAATTGCATGTGATTATCATAAAGTGTTCATGTCTGCAAAGGGGAGACTCGTGGGTACCCATAAAACCAATTTTCAGTCACATATCTTGAGGTCAGAGGTCAAAGGACACCTTTATAAAATGGCCATGACCTTTTTTCTTCCCCAAAATTTAGACCAACTCTTGAGCGTTATTTAACCTCCTTCCCAACAAGCTAGCTAATTTGATATCTGTGGGATCACTCTAGCCCTTAAACTGAACCTGCTACAGCGTCTGAAAGACGCTAAAGTCGTTCGAGTTTGCGGATCTCAGAATGCAGCCTCAAGCCCATCAATGTTTTACAAACAAAAATCTAATTTTTCTGAACAAATAAGTATTATGAATAAATGTTAAATATATTTAATTACAATACCAGCCCATAATATGCCTGACTTTCTAGCCAGACAGTCTGTACAGGAAACTGGATGTCATTGTTTGTCGACGAGGCGTATCATTTTGGAACTAACCACAACAGATTTAGTTTGCACATAATGATTTAGCATAAGAAAAGTCTTTGCGTGAAAGGAAGATTTTTCAACTCTAATTCAGTCTAGTAAATTTCTCAACAAGCAAGGGTTTTTAACTGTAATGTCTGAAAAACTCATAACAGGATCTATATTAAATACCCACAATGCCGTGCGAGACAAATGATGGTGGAAGCCACAGAAATGGTGGAGAAAAAAAGAAAGAAAACGTGCTCTGTTTGCTGAAGCACAGCACAGTCAACTGAGACAGTAAATTGTATTTGTACTAAACAGTCTTTGCACAGCAAGGGGAATTTCAAATAACTGACTAACTTTGTGGTCTGGATCATTGGATGTGTGGGTTCGAACAGAAGTACAAAAACTCTAGGGTTCATTGGGCCAGATTACAAAATGGTTATATAAAGAAAGAAGGATTTAAAGGGGACATGTGGTGCTCATTTTCAGGTTCATACTTGTATTTTGGGTTTCTACTAGAACATGTTTACATACTTTAATGTTTAAAAAACCCTTAATGTTCCTCATACTGTCTGCCTAAATATACCTGTATTCACCCTCTGTCTGAAACGCTCCGTTTTAGTGCATTTCCATGGAATTGCAATGGAATTGGATTGCTAGGCAACAGCTTGGGTCCATGTTTACTTCCTGTCAGCTGATGTCATTTACATCCACTGCAACAGGAAATAAACTGGGACCCATTTAGAATGTTTATGTTTAAAACTTTGAAATGGTCTAAATATTGTATATTTGTGACATCACAAATGGACAGAAATCCTGACGGCTTGTTTCGAAAGCTCAGTTTATGAATACTGGCTGTGTGTATTTCTCTGTGGATTAAGTTTTTTCAATACTTTCACAGTATTTATGTATATAGAACTTAAACCTGCTTCATAATATGCCATGAAAATCTCACTTTTTACAATATGGGATCTTTAAAACAGATCCGCTGCATCAGTGACATTCATACAGAATGCAACATGCTGTTGCTGCAAATCAAATTGTTCAAAGAAAGAAAAAAAGCAATAATTTGCCAGACTGGAGGTAAACACACGCACACACACACACACACACACACACACACACACACTCAAAGATAGATGGCCCCAGTGTTCCCTTGTGTATTTTAGAAACAACAGAGCAGAGTGAGCTTCCACAGGGCCAGATGGCAAA
The DNA here is from genome assembly GCA_916701665.1 of Sebastiscus tertius. Lineage (NCBI taxonomy): Eukaryota > Metazoa > Chordata > Actinopteri > Perciformes > Sebastidae > Sebastiscus > Sebastiscus tertius. Next base: position 6,471 of record CAKAOH010033788.1, read on the forward strand.
AAAAGCAACATCATTATTCAGACCATTACCTCAGCTAATCGAGGCACTACACGCACATGCACACACACACACACACACACACACACACACACACACACACACACACACGCACACACATCACATATGCATACACACGTGCACATAGCTTCATCAGCTTAACACAACTCTGTCTAACATCTGCACACATATACATAATGTATATTATGTGCATCTGCAGCTACAGATGTGCCGTCTGTGGATTTGTAATAAACAGATCATATCCATCAGAAGTGCATCCTCCATCAGTTCACCAGTGCATCGGGGCCTCTGAAAACAAGGTGGTATTTTTAAAAGTCATACTTGAAGAGTGGCAGGTCCTGTCGTAAGCCTGTCACTCATCCATGGTGGCCTTGTTTAAGATGGATTTAGATGGATGTTGGACTTCCAAAATGACCCGTAAGAGCATTTTCTGATTTATCACCCTTATCTGCAGGACCACATACCTGACAATCCTCTTCTCCGAAATGACAAAACAGAACCTTTTGTCATCGCCTCCCAAAAAGAACCAATGTGACAGTTACAGAAATGATTCATTTTTTTGGTTTCCAGACCTGCCACTGCTATGGTGAAGGGTCGGTTAAGTGAGGCCTAAAACTCAACGAGCTGTTATGTGCCGTGATTGTAAAAGATGGCGCAGGAGCTAATAACCTCCACCTCCGTGGTGTTGCCGTTGTTAGCAGGTTCAAACCCTTCTGAGAGGAGTTTCTATGTTCTCCCCGTGTTACGCCCGGGACACACAGGGAACGTCAGGAGCGCGTGGCGGCTGCGTGGCCTGGTGGCTGTGTGATTCACGCATCAGGTGTTCACACCAGCCGCGTTTCAGTGTGAGTGCCTTAACTGTTATAGTAAGAATTATAACCAATGAGCCACTGTTGAATGAGTGGGAGATAAAAAGCTATACATTTTTTAGCATAGTTCTGGTTGAGTTTATGCTTCAATGTGTGGCCTTAGTTTATAATTACATCATATTTATATGAAAATAACAAAGCTGCATTTTTTGTTTGCACTAATTACTGTAGAAGAGTTATTCTTTCAATTAAGATTTGTCAATGAAGTGTTTGTTCTTTATGTAAGCCATACTTTTGTCAAGGCACACATTTGTTTACTTATTTTTGCCAAATAAATGAAAAGCATGTTGAAATAAGAACATGACCTCCTCGCTGTAACAGAAATGTAGCGAACCAAATCCCAAAACCGTGATCTGAACCGAACCGTGAATTTTGTGAACCGTTCCACCCCTAGTCAGTAGCCTATGTGACGAGTTGGGATGAGAACGTGTCGGGGTTTCACAACGACGCTCAGAGTTTTAAAAAGCCTAAAATAGTTTTGGAACCCGGGTAGGAGAGACACATTTCCTGTTTGCTGTCAATGTCAAGAACAGAGAGAAGCACAGCTGCTACAAGATGCTATTAAAAGTGTATTTCCAGTGATAACGTCAAATAGCGCTCTCTCTCTGTTCATCGCAGGCTGCCTTCCCCCCCTCCCTCTGTAACAGACCCACACACACCCTCACCGTCTCTCTGCCGCCCCCTCACTGTTAACTTCTCACACATCTCTTTATTTTCTGTGCCGGTCTGGTTGCATTTCTCCTCCGGTCGCCTCTCCTTTCCTCTGCAGCTGTCCATCAGACTACCAGCTTTACAGCAGCTGTTATCTTAAAGGTCCCCTCTTTCCACTTCCAGCCGTTGATTTGGATGTCCAGATTCATGCAAATATCAAACACTGTTAAAATTAAGTTTGTGTGTGTCTCACTCACAAGTTTTTTTTTGTTGTTGGTTATACAAATAACCGTAGCACCGAGCTCTTTAGCTGAGCCTCACTGTTGCTGTATTTATCAACACTTTTATGTGGCCCTGTTCACACCTGGTATTAACATGTGTCCTCAGTGATCGGATCACAAGTGGACAGCTCTTAATACAGTTGTGAACGCACTCATTCAGGATTCATTGAGATCGGATCGTTCAGACCGCATTCAGAGGTGGTCTGGGCCACATATGGCCATATTCTTTTAGCAGCATGTATGCAAATGCATCCTGGCTACATTAAGCCCCGCCCATGTCCTCAGCATAAACAGAAGTACGTAGGCATTTACGCAAGAACAGTGTCTTTTTAAACGACAAAACAACAACAGAACAGAAGAGAAGAGGAAGAGAAAGAACAACGACATCAAAACAAGAAAAAGAAAGGACGCAAAATGGATACTCTTGGCTGGACTACAGAGGAAACACGCTGCCTCATTTCTATTTGGGCCGAAGAGTCCGTTCAGAGGAAACTGGGAGATTCATATCACAACCGGGCGCTTTACGAAGATATATCGTTGAAGATGGAGGCGAATGGCTTTAATCGAAGTTGGCAGCAATGCCAAAAAAAATAAAAAACATTAAGAATACTTACCGGAAAGCAAAAGGACTGTAAGTCCAGCAGGGACAGGGCAAGCTGCCCATTTTACGAAGAGTTGGACATGGTGATGGGAGACCAAACCAAACTTGAATTGTATTAAAATGCATCCAACAATCTGACCCCAGTCCTATATCAATGTAGTTGTTCTCAAGCTAATGTTACAGTTAGGGTACACAACTAAGGCAGTCAAATACAACAGTCCTGCAATAAACCCCGCTTCCAGTTTATGTTGAAAGAAGTTTAAGAGACAACAGCTCTCTAAATTCCTGTTTAATCCTTAAGAGACGATGAATTGCAGGGCTGAATGTGTGTCATCATGGATGGAGCTTTTTTGACACTTCTGCCTTTACATTAGAGAGAGATATTCAAAAATGAATAAATAAATAACTAAATGTCATTAAATGTACCAAAATAAGGTTAAAAATAAATGTAGCCATTAAATTATTGCTAAAATGTCACATACAGAAATAAATAAGTTTGGGGAAATACATAAGGGGGAAATGCAGAGGGAAAAGCATGCAGACATAAAAACATACTTTAATAAGTACATACAATTTAATAATGAATGAATATATTTAAAAACAAATTTAAAATAAAAGGGAAAATGAAATCGAAGAGTTGATGGATAGGGGAATTAATACAAAGGTAAATAAATAAAGAAACAAATTAAAACAGAAAAAAAATGATATCACATTTTATCAATTCATTATGTTTATTTTTAACACTATTTTTGGTACATTTCATGGCATATATATTTATTTATTTATTTATTTATGATTTTGGCAGGTTCTGTCCTCCATAGTGGACAGTACAAAGGAGCAATCATTTTTATTTTCTGCTGTGGTTGTTTTTTGTATATGTCACTATTAAAGTAATTAAAAATGTTTTTGATGAAACACAAAGTGTGTTATCATTTTAATTCCACAGGGATTTGTTTTAAAGGAATATATTCAGTACTTCAGTACTTCATTCCACACAGTCGCTCTGCTGTGGCCCGTGCAACTGAGGGTGAATTCTACATTTAATATTTGTCTTTTTAAGTGTCATATTTCTTCAAATGTGACAGTTATGGCCACCGTGTGCGCAGCGATGGCAGTATCTGTGAAAACGTGTTCCATATTTTAAGACAGTTATGACAAGCAGTATTTGTCGTGGGACTTTTATTTCTCATATTCTACTCCAGTAGTAATGACTGCAACATATTTAGTTCCCTCTAGCACCGGTTTTCAACAGATTTGGGTCTTACTTGCCACTGCTGGGAAAATGAAGAAAGAAAATCAATGAACTGCTCTGACTAATTTCTCACCATTGGACGTCGTGGCAAATATATCTCTCTTCACGGAACCCTCATTTAAACCCCGAGATGCTGTCCCCACTGTATACTTCTTCTTCTTTAAAAGGGCTGGACTGGCATATCTTAACACATTAACCAATTACAGCAGGGTAGGGGAAGCATTTACAAACTGCAGGGATTCAACATGGAGATATGCCGGTTGTTCTCTGGTAAACGCGGCTCCTGGGAAACATTGAGAACACGGTGCCGAACTCAGTGAACTCTCAAACGCAATGTTTGTGTTTTACTCAAGTGATTTTGGCTTTTGAATTGTGTTTTTGCTAAGGTTTTCTTCAGGGCTCATTCTTGAACAATCTGCTGCCTTTCTCACTGTTAACCAAAAGTTGACACTCGCCATTCCGGGATATCTCGGCATCGTAAACCGACATAAGGAGGCACCGTTGAGCAACAGTATGTGACGAACCGGGCTTTCAACTAACTCCAATGTAAACCCACACGCAGCATTTTTGACTGTCGGGAGTGTAGCTGGAACTGTTTGGGGTTCCCGACTACACTGCGTTGTGTTCCTGTGCACAATCAGACGCTGGACACGGCACTTGTCTTGTTGAACTCCTATTGAATTCCTATTTTGAGTCCAGAGAGAGCAAAATGCTGTCGTATGGTTTTTATCCTCACACATCACGCAGTCAGATTCAATGCAGACTGACCATAAACTTGAAACTAACTCAAGTCATGTAAATAAAACACAATAAAATAGAATTGAGTGTGTCATTACTTTGTGTCTCTAATTACATGACATTCAATTATATGATTAATGACAACTGACTTTAGGCTAAGCCGATAATAACACCATGAAATGTGAAATAAGTCATATAGATGTGTGTTTGTCATTAAATGACACAAAAAATTACATATTCCATTAAAAAAAACAAAGATTTTACAGAAAACTACCCTGTACCACAATCACCACATACAATAGAACCTAAAAGGAATAATACATTTACTGAACGCAGTAATGGGAGTACAACACATACACACATACCTGTTTTGAGCCTAGAGAGAGCAAAATGCTGAAAATACAAGCTTAAATGTGTATCCCAAGGGAAGATAAAAATGGCGAACACCAGCACACACGCATGTATAGCTAGTTTGCTCAGCCTCTCAAAACTCACATCAAAAGTAAAATGCACAACAAAAAACTACCCGGTTCATCTATCCAAAAGATACTATGAAAGAGTAAACTGCTACGTGCAATTAAATCGACATTAGAACTTAGAATTCCCACTTTACAATCGCGCTGAGAGAGACCGGAAGAGATGCAGTACATCTGCTAACAATCAGTAGAGGGCGCTGTAGCACAAACTAAAATAGTACTCCCATTACCAAGGATAAACTTAGAAACAGCAGAACAAGTGAGGGATTTTCGTGAAATTAATACCTATTGCAATGGAACACATACCATAAGAAATATAAATTACAAATACTATTTACTGTCACTTCTTCTGTCTGTTACAGGAGCAAGTGACGTAGTATTAATAGCGTGAGAACACACTCAGAGCGGGAAGGGTAGTGGATGGGTCTAACAAACACAAGACTTTAAAGGTCCCATATTGTAAAAAGTGAGATTTTTGGGACTTTTACATTTTAAAGCAGGTTTAAGTGCTATATAAATACTGTTAAACTATCAAAACGCTCAATATACAGAGAAACACACACAGCCCGTATTCAGAAATTGCGCGTTTGAAACAAGCCGTTAGGAATTCTGTCCATTTGTGATGTCACAAACATTATTTAGACCATTACACAGTTTTAAACGTAAACATTTTAAAGGTGTATCAGTTTATTTCCTGTTGCAGTGGATGTAAATAACATCAGCTGACGGGAAGTAAACATGGACCCAAGCTGTTGCCTAGCAACGCAATTCTGTAGCAATTCCATTGAAATGCACTAAAACGGAGCGTTTCAGACAGAGGGTAAATACAGGTATATTCAGGCAGACAGTGCGAGGAAAATAAAGTGTTTTTTGAACATTACAGCATGTAAACATGTTCTAGTAGAAACATAAAATACAAGTATGAACCTGAAAATGAGCACCACATGTCCCCTTTAAACCAGGAGACCGGTGTTCGTATCTCGTGTGAAACTAAAACTAACGTTGACTTACTTTGTCACGTCAGTCGCTAGTCACTGAAGTTAAGGTCAACCACGGCCGTTTCCTAACCCTAACCCTAAGTGGTTGTGTCCTAAACCTAACATCATGTGAAAATGGGAGTTTATTTTGAAGGGACACTATGCATGTAACGAGTGCATCTTGACATACTGCCCCTGGTCCGTCAAAAAGTAAAGCAAGAGGGGTTCTCCGTGCATCGGTCTCCGATGTCGAGGGGCACTGACCAAGCGGCAGTATTTGACGAGTTGGGAGTGAGAAGCCTACTGACGATACCAACAGCTCACGTGACGAAATAAGTCAACGCTACTTTTAGTTTTACAAGGGACACAAACACCGGTCTCCTGGTTGAAAGTCTTGTGTCCGTTTGATCCATGCACCACAACTCCCTCCCTGAAAGCGGACTTTCACGCTTGCGGGTTTACATTGGAGTTAGTTGGAGATGCGGTTTGTCACATACTGTTGCTAAAGGGTGCCTCCAAGCATCGCTTTCCGATGCCGATACCAGTCAGCAGTGTTTGACGAGTTGGGAGTGAGAATGGGTTGGATGTCTGATTCCATCCCTCTTCCTCAGCCCCTCGAACAAAACTAAATCTCCTCTTCTTCTTTCGGCTGCTGCTCGGCAGATTAGATGGCTTAGTTATTAAGTTTATTCCTCCGACAGGAATACTTAGCATTGTTAACAAATTACAATCAAGGATTATTGGCACATCAACACATTAACTCCTAACAGGGAGGGAGGGAGGGAGAACGACACAGAGGGGCGGAATGAGAGACGGATGGGCGGAGAAAGAGACAGAGGAGTGCTGAGAGAAATCCAGTCTGCTGTCTTTCTAGGGATCCCTTCTGAACATGGCTCCACTGGGAACATGTTTAAAGAAGTTCTCTCAGTCTCTGTCAGTCTGGGAAACTTACTGTGTTGATTTCTGCCAACTTGTAGGTTTCTCCCATCTCCTCTCATTCTTTCTTTCTTTTTTTTTCTCTTCACTACAGTTCTTGTTTGTTATCCAGACTCTCATGCATAAAACATGGCAGTTTGAAGTACCGAGAGCTGCACGCATCACGGGGGATAAACCCAGCATCCAGAATTCTTATCCTTATCTTGTTTATTGTCATCTGAGAGTTTGTTCAACTTATATAAAATATTCTTAACTGCTATAATTTTAAAATAACAGATATGATAGCAGGTAGTAGAGCATGGTGAAAACTTTGTTGTCTCAAGGTCAGCGTTTGCTTTTAAGTCTTGAAGCAGTATATATATATATATATATATATATGCAGTTTAGACTTGTGCATTTGCTCATTCGGTGCTGTCAGTAGTTGGGCAGAATGCCTTACTGGTTCCACCCATACCATAAAGAATGACAAAAACTGGTCAAGTGCCCCTCTGTGGCTCACCACATAAGTGACTATCATTAAACAATGAATACATATCTTGTGTGTTTTCAGAAACCTAAATGATACCTACACATGTGTGCAAACACTGCGAAAAGATTACACGGAAAACTCCCAGACCGAACAATGCAGTGGTAGCGACCTGTCAATCACAAGGTAACCCCGCCCTAAAGCATCCCCTGCTTTATGGTCTATTTGACTCTAAATGGGATCATACTTTACTAAATGAACATCATGCTGTATTGAAGAAGACTTGAAACTAGAGATTGAGACCATAAACTCATGTTTACAATGTTTACTGAGGTAATAAATCAAGAGAGAAGTAGGCTCATTTTCTCATAGCCTTCCATACAATCAGACTTATTTTTGCAACCAGAGGAGTCGCCCCCTGCTGGCTGTTAGAAAGAATGCAAGTTTAAGGCATTTCAGCATTGGCTTCACTTTTCAGACCCTGAGGTAGTTTTTTTATGATTTTTGAAGCATGAATACATTTGTTAGAAGTAAAAAGCCAAAGTTAGGCTATCAACAAACTACACCATGGTCTCATGAGCACGAGTATACACAACGAGGCGGCGTGATGATGTTGAGTGGTCTCATTTAGCCGCTCGTTAGCAATCGCCTTTTTAACCGCCTTTCAAATAAAAGCTTCAAAATTCAAGAGTGGGGTATTTATTGATGTATTTTATGTCGTAGAACAAAGCGTTAAAATCTCTTATGTTAAGCACAGACTGTTTCAGGCATCTAACTAAAAACCCATTCAATAAACCCGTTGACTTCCAGACAAGAGGACCGGAAGTGCTAAAATGCTAACTCATTTCAAGGTTTTAGGACTCATTGCTTTAGCTCTCTATGAAGCTAAGTGGTGAGTGAGAGGAGTGTGAAAATGGTCGACAAACGCTGCTTTGTTTCACGTACGTATCACAACAACGGCCTGTATATCTGGCGTCCCAGTAGTTTCAGTTATTTTATCTCACGCAGGCCCAGAACGTACGTGGTAGTTGGCCTTTGGCTGTAGTCTTTGCGGTGTGTTGGAATGCAACCTTTTGGCCAAGACAAAGGTGATGTGAGGTGACGCAATGGTCGGCCCTCATTGCCAGTACATTCTTTGATGTCGGGGTTGATGTGTCTGGGAACTTGACATTTCAAGCTGTGAAGAGAATGTGCAGTTATCCTCAAAGTGATACTCCTCAAACTTCAACAATTCCTTTCTAGTCTGAACAGGAGACTTTGTTATGGGAGAAAGTTTTCAGTTTTTTTCACGAAAATGAATTCAAAAATGCTTGAAATGTAAAGTCACAGTAATTCCTTTATACTCTTCCCCCAAGAGTTTTAGCTACTTCTGCCCGTGGGTCACAAAAGGAACTAATGGTTCACGTCAGAGTGCAATAATTCCTATTCAAAGTACGCTTAAAACCGTCTTCAATTGCTCTATAATTAGTGCTCAGCACACAGGTTACAAATTCATACGACATTAAAGTGATTTCATGCTTCAAGTGTGACAAATTGTGAAAATTTCCCCGTTCGCCCACAATGTGCCCACACACACTAAACACGCCCATCTATTTGGTTTAATTCCAAAAGGTACAAGTCAGAATGAATGCATGTTTATGAATAATTTAAGAATTCCACATAAGAGTCTTAGTCTCTAAGTGGATTGGATTGGTGTGTGTGTGTGTGTGTGTGTGTGTGTGTGTGTGTACTGTACGTGTGTGTGTGGGGGTGGTACTTGGTTGGAATACATCTCTATCAGTGTTTAGCCCCATAACAAATGGGATTTGGTAAATCTGAAGGTCAAATCGAATAGCAAACAGTGCCTCTCAGCCCCCGAACCCTTCTCCCATGAATCCTTAACAAGCCACTCAGGGTGCAACAACCGAGTCCCGTTTTTTGGAAGGCAGCCTGTTTCTCAGCTTGTGGCATCTCTCTAATAACGCAATTTATTCACCATCATAAATAATGTAGGCGGAAGACTTATGATTCCATTGTAGTTTTGCAGCACCGACCCGCTTTCAAGGCCATTCCTCAGCTGAGTAACGAGGAGATAATATTGAATATTTTCAGAGGGGATAACATTTAATATTTCTGCCATTGTCCTGCAAGAGGTTTTTTTTGTTTGACAGCCACCTCTGCAGATTTAGGGTAATAATAGCTTGATTTTTATTTTTTTGTGCCCATGTATTTTTGAAACTTTATAATGTTTTGTCAAAGGATTGGGCTCTTTCCAGGATCATCAAACATATTTTTGCGTGTGGGCAACAAAGTTTGCATTCAGTGGACAGATGGTAGAACATAAAATGGTAATGGTTTACCAGAAACACCGCCAACATTTTCTATGAGACTCAGGGCCTTAATGAGTTTGGCAGTTCTGACTTGTTTTTTGACTTATCGCAGCCCGTTCTCATTCTTAGGGCGTCAAATACCGCTGCTTTGTCATGGCCGTCGGCTTTCGATACCTACGCACGAGGTACCTTTTAGCACCAGTATGAGACACACCGGGCTTTCCGTGAACTATAAATACTATATAGGGCTGTCAAAGTTAACACAATAATAACGTAAATTTGTATTAACGCCACTAATTTCTTTAACTCATTAACGCAACTTCTGGTAGCGGGCTCAGTTTTAAAGCTAGAGTGAAGATAGCATCCTATGAAACTAGAAAAACGAATCCATCGGTACCAACTATGTCATACTAGCTTGTAGTGAAGGAGGTTAAATAACGCTCCAAACGTACGCTAAATTTTGGCGAGGAAAAACTGGCATGGCCATTTTCAAAGGGGTCCCTTGACCTCTGACCTCCAGATCAGTGATGGGTTCTATGGGTACCCACGAGTCTCCCCTTTACAGACATGCCCACTTTATGATAATCACATGCAGTTTGGGGCAAGTCATAGTCAAGTCAGCACACTGACACACTGACAGCTGTTGTTGCCCGTTGGGCGCAGTTTGCCATGTTATGATTTGAGCATATTGTTTTATGCTAAATGCAGTACCTGTGAGGGTTTCTGGACAATATCTGTCATTGTTTTGTGTTGTTTATTTATTTCCAATAATAAATATATACATACATTTGCATAAGGCAAGCATATTTGCCCACTTCCATGTTGATAAGAGTATTAAATACTTGATAAAACTCATTAATTTGCGGTTAATCACGATTAATCATGGAAAATCATGCAATTAATTGCTTTTCAATATCTTAATCGATTGACAGTCGTAGAAAAAATGTATTATATCATTTAATTTGGAGGACTTGTTAGCCACATAAACCATAATACTTGTATCCATGGGGAGTGTTGTCATTGCACATGGTAAATTAATTGTTGTTCTGATGGGCCTTTAAAACTTGGACAAACCTTACCTTGAGCTTAAAGCTGAAGTAGGCAAAGTTGGAGCAAATATGATTAAAAAAAGTTATTTTTATAAAACGATCGCTATATCGTGACAGTAGAACATGACACAGGTAACCTGAAAAAAACATATGCCTCTGTGTCCTCCAGTGCTCCTAACAGCATGTGCAAGATTTCACAGACCAGAGGAAAACAAGCAGTAAGAGCTGATCTGAGATCTGCTGTCCAGCTGCTGTCGATAAGAGCCGGCTGTCAATCACTCACAAACTCTGACCAAACGGTCAAACTAGGCAGCGCTGATTAAAATATGAATCAATATTATGTTACGTTAATGTCTATTTCTCTCCTCAAATGTTTCAGAATCATCTTGTAGTGTACGGTTTAGCTGTAAAATGAGAAAGTTTTTGACCCGGCAGCCATGATGAGATATCTTGAACGAATTCAAGATTCATATTTGATCAGCGTTGCCTAGTTTGACCATTTGACCATCGGAGTTTGCGAGTGATTGACAGCTGCCTCTGTTGAATGAACAGCCAATAGGAACGCTCTCTCTCTCTGAAATGACCTGTGATTGGTCAAAGATTTTTTAAATCCTGAAAACAGAGCCATGAGGAGGTGCAGAAGTCTAGTTTTCTCTCAGAACACTTGAATAACAATATGCTGAAAGGTAATTGTGGATTTTTTGCCCGATGATGCCAAAAATATACTGCCTACTGCCACTTTAACAACCTAGGAGAAAAGAAAAACAATTAACACATTTTGTATCTTTTCCATCGCACAGAATCAGTCCAAGGACATGTGAGTATTCACATCTGTTATCTAACCACAGTGGCTGTGACCCCTGTTAGCAATGTTGATGGTTTTCCATTCTTGCACTCCGTTTAAGTGGCTTTGACTAAGAATGACAGCTAAAATGGCCTAAATTGCAACTGAGGCTGCGAGGTCTCTGTTGTTGATACGACACTCTGCTCGAACACTGAAAACCCTTGTAAGTGGCACCGATCATCTCTGACTTCTGCTAAATATCTTTCTGATACAGACCCTACTCATACAAATTGGATCAGAGAAATGGCACATTTAGATTTATAGAAAATAAAATTCACATTAAAAAGACAGGAGGGTTAAGTTCTACAAAATTATATTTTTTTTCCTCCTTTTCCTTTGTTGTATTATTATTTATTTTATTTAGTTATTACCTTTTTTTACTTTTTGTATTTTATCTGTGTAATTATTTGTTATTTATAATGAGAAAATAAGGGCGTATGTATGTGTATATGTATGTCTATAAGTATATATTACGATTTATTGCGATTTTGCAAAGTTGAATCATACACTTTACTTTGGATAATATCTATATTAATACAGTAAAAAGGTTTGATTTTCAGCATGTATGTAGTCAGAGATGTCAAATATTTCAGTCATTATCAGGAATTGTTATTATAATCTTTTTTCCAGCAACCCAAAAATCAAAGAATAAAGACATTTGCCTCACAAATTAGTGGTATTTTCTTTTTTAATTTATAAAGGTCATGTAATGTTTTATACTTCTGGTGAATATAATCCAATCAATCTTATTTCTATATATGTATATTCTTTATACAGTTCCCTTTGATAAGACATTATTTTGAAAACTGGATGTAGTCAGACGTGTTAACTTCCGCTAACTTCGCCAAGTCCTCCTCTAGCTCTCCCGTCAGCTCCGTTCTCTTCATACATCCATGGTCAGCTCCATCGGGGCCATTTGAATGCATTTAACATAAATATTAAATAAATGTTAATGGATGCTCTACAGTCGTAACGTCGGCCCATTTGACCACGGAGATGAGACCGACGGCCGGCTCGACCGCCACGTTACCGCGATACAATAATGTTTCCTGTCCATAACAGAGTTAGCATGCAGCTTTAGCCGTGATGTCTAGCTCTACTTTTCCTGCAATGTGTGAAACCCAAAGTGTTTCCATACTTTACTGGATGTGTAGTGTTTACCATGTTGGATTTAAAATGTGAGAGTGCAGCTCATATCCACGTGGACTTCCTCGCTGCTGCCGGCTTCAGTTTGTTTTGGTTGACGATTCGGAACAAATATGACGTCACGTTACTCAGACTACAACAATAAAAGCGGTAATTTCCTTCTACCTTCACATAGACTCAAATGAAGCAAATATATCGATTCTGTTATTAAAAAATGTATTTCAAAATCGTAAAAAAAAAAAAAAAATTGTGATACATAGGTGAATTTCTTCCCACCCCTAGTGTATATACTGTATATATATTAGAAACTTTTTTTCAGTTGGCAAGACAGTTGGTAAGGCAATACACTCTTCTATGTAACTGTAATGTTTGTATTATATTACAGATTTATTACAAATGTGTAATTATAATTCTTATACATTGTATGACCTTTATAAGGAGAGTTGTGTTTTACAAGTTTCAGTTTTTAAAAGCACAATAAAAACAGTATTGAAAGAAATAAACATTTTCCTGATATTTATTCAAAACCAGATTTATTCCATACCGTGTCATAATTTAATCAAAATCCGAGCCTTGTTTGGGTTTATGTTGTTTTTGGTCATCTGCTGCACATCATCTTTTGCGAAATATTTGCTGGCGAAGAGTTCCTCATATTTATTCAGTAACAACCAACGACAGAGGAAAAAAATAGGGAGATTATTTTCTATTTTCTGACTGGAAAAAAGAGAGATGACACTCTACATCCATCCCTAACAAGCAAAGCTACAGAGGAAGCATGTACGGAAGGCAGGTTAAGTAATTCTGTTATGGGAACTGGACTCTGTCTAAATGATGTCAACATTGCATATTACAGATGGAGGAAAGATAAATGTAATCTTGGAGGAAATTTAAAAAAAAAAAAAATCTGCAATCTGAAAGAGGCTTAGATGAGTATGTATAGTACATGTTTGTAGACTTAAAATAGCAATGCACAGCTGCACATCCGTTTAGACTTGTAAATCTGTCAGTAACAAAACTTGCTGATTTAATTACCTGTTCTTTTTATTCTCAATGTCAATTCCAATGTAATTACATGTAAAAAATGTCTCGACTAACATTTTGTGATGTCTATTTATACTCTCTGCTGCTGCTGCACTGGCTGTCCCCATGGGGATCATCACAGTTCCATCTAAAGCAGTCTTTATCTTCTATCCCCTTCAAATCTCTCCAGTACTAGATCCGGATTTGTTATGTTTCCTTCTCTCCCGAGCAGAGACATGAAAGAGATGAAACATGTTATGGGAAGCTACTGAGTAGAGGAAAGGAGTGAGAGGAACAAAGATGATGGGACGATGGACGGGGAATGGAAAACTGGAAAGGACGAGGAGAAAGGTGTGTTGCTCAGCTGCGGCGTCACAACTAGACAAGTTTCCCACAGTGAGTGTTGTCATTCTTGAATATGGGCTTAAAGGGATAGTTCGAGGTTTTGAAGTGGGGTTTTATAATGCACTTATCAATAGTAGGTGTATTACTTACAGTCGGTGCGCCCCCTGCTTGGAGAAATAGACAGGAGCACCCGCACCGGAGCAAAGCAATACAGTGCTGCGGGCGGGGACGGCAGAAAAACATAATTTAGCCACCTAAAGGAAAGGCTCACCTAAAAAAATTCAATATCTGTTTAAAGTGTGCGCTATATTTATAATATTTTCACCGCTTTATCTTGTCGTCAAACAGCCCTTTTCCTCCTCCAAAGCCAGCAGACTCAGATGACAAAAACAGTATAGATATGTTTCACTTTTAGTTCAGTTCACCGTTGGAAAATATTCCAAGTACACTTAAACCAATATAATTTTTTTTTAAGGTGATCCTTTCTTTTAGGAGGCTAAAATATGTTTTTCTGCCATCCCCACAGCAGTACAGTGTATTGCTTTGCTCCGGTGTCGGTATTCATGTTTGTTTCTCGATGCTGGGGACGTGCCGACAGTCATCTACTCTAAGTAATACACCTACTATAGATAAGTACCTCATACAACCCCATTTCAAAACACTCAAACTATCCCTTTAAAGCCATACATTGCACTACTTGTATGTATTTCTACGCTGGCTTTGGAAAGTAAGTAGATTTGTTTATGATCTAGTGGGTTATCTGTTAAAGGAGTAGTTCGACATTTTGGGAATATACATTTTTTTTTTCATTTTCTTGCTGAGAGTTAAAAGACAAGATTGATCACTCAATCATGTCGGTCCATTAGCTATTGAGCTACATATTAGATTAGATTAGCATAAAGAGTAGAAATATGGGGAATCAACTAGCCTGGATCTCTCCAAAGTAAAAAAAAAATCCCCTTACCAACACAGCTAAAGCGCAAATTGCGCAAGTGTATATAAAGATGGACGACATGACAGCTCCCCAAAAATGAAGCCAAAACATCTTGATCGCCCCCTGGTGGCTGGCAGCAGTATAGCTCATAAATCCCACTCCCTCCATGATAGCGAATGGGACATGGGCCAAACTTAAAAGTCAAAGTACACAGCAAATACATTTTTCCCAAATATGGTTTCTGTCATTTTAGTCAGTTCTTCTCATGCTGATGTTTGTTCAAGTGTTAATTTTTCTAATAAATTTGGTTTTAATTAGTTATTTGATGTTATAAAAAGACGGTGAGACGTCATGATTGACAGCCGTGAGTCTCTCTCGCTGACAAGCTGCGGCCGTGTGTGTGTGTTTGTGTGAGAGCTCGTGCCCTGACAGAGTAAGGTGCCAGGAGGCCGTCCGCTCTGTATGACAGAGAAATCTATCATCAACACTGAAAATATACAGTATATTTAAACTCAAATTTCACCTTTCTACAAGTTTAAAAACAAAAATTCTCACTTTCAATATGCAATGATTTATCAGTGTCATTTTACAATTTATAAACTGTCCAGTGATTTGATGTAGTTCATCAACGACAGCACGACGCTGATAAAAATCAACATTTATATATACGTCGACAATGTTTGTATATTGTAAAGCACGGAAGGCAGCACAGTTTGATTCATATCGCTGTTGACACACAGGATGCTGACAGCTTTGGTGTCGACAACGTAGACTGAATACAGAAGGCGTTGTCTAGTCTATTTTTACTCCCAGGTGGATTGTAAACACACATACACACACACACACACACACACACACACACACACACACAGACACACACACTGAAGAATGGTGCACATAAGAAACAACATGCCAAA
The DNA here is from genome assembly GCA_916701665.1 of Sebastiscus tertius. Classification (NCBI taxonomy): domain Eukaryota; kingdom Metazoa; phylum Chordata; class Actinopteri; order Perciformes; family Sebastidae; genus Sebastiscus; species Sebastiscus tertius. Next base: position 22,300 of record CAKAOH010033788.1, read on the forward strand.
GCACACCTGTAACTATTTTTTGGTTGGATACGATCCTACGAAAATGGTAGTTTTCTTTAAAATCTGATTGAAACAAAAAAAGTAATGAAAGTAAACTCTAAGCCTGAGTGGGCAGGTCAGTGTGCATGTTTGATGGACAGCTAAACTGGAGCATAGCGACACACACACACACACGCACACACACACACACACACAAGCTTACATGCTAAAGACAGACGGAATAATGAAAATCACAAGCATTAAACATCTAATCTGACTGATGTTGACACGTGCAGGTAAGTTTTTTTTTTGCGGGAGCAAAGACCACGCAAGAAACACATCCCATTTCCGCACAAAAGTATTTACCTGATCCGTTCACTTCCCCCAGTTTCCGCATCCCTTCCCCCCAAAACCCCCTTTTTTCTCTCTCCTTTCTCTCTCTCTCTTGTTTGAATACAAGAATCACTTGTCGTGTTGCTCTGGCTTTATCTATCTGGCGTGGAGAGGAGGTTGTGTTACTCTGGTTCTACCTATCTGGCGTGTAGAGGAGGTTGTGTTGCTCTGGCTCTATCTATCTGGCGTGGAGAGGAGGTTGTGTTGCTCTGGCTCTATCTATCTGGCGAGCATAAACTATTAGCAGGCTTTAGTTAAAGTCACATACAGCTGTATATAATATATATATGCCTGGAGAGTAGAGTTATAAATAAGTGATCACTATCTGAAAATGCGTCCACGGGTGGTGCACTGTACTTGTAATTGCCTAGATATCAGCCAGTATCTGTATGTGTACTATG